>JANAVB010020797.1:4575296-4596320 GCA_029216955.1 Iris pallida
ATCAAGTTGTACACATCAACAAAGTCATGAAGATTGAGAAATACATCTTTCAAATGAACTGTGCAGACATCAGATTGCGCATCATACAGATTGCGCACACTAGACTGCGCACACTTTCAACTGCGCAGGCTGACGTGGTAAATATTATCATTACCTGACAAAATCAAATCTTCTGACAGCTGACAGCGCGAAGAACGAGGCGACTGTTTGTTTTATCGTACAGCACGACGCTCGAGGACAGCTGGCAGCGCAATCGGCCAACCACTCTGTGCGCAGTCCATGCCTGCGCAATCCAAAGCCAGCACAATTTAGGTTGCGCACTCCATCAATACAAGTGATAAAGTACACGTGGTACGCATGCCATCAATTGTTCGTTACGTGGCAACTGTCTATGCACGATCATACGCATTTCAATCAAAAGATGCCATGTGTCCAAGACAGTTGGACCACGATCCAACAACTGCCTGCGCAGTCCATGCCTGCACAATCCAATCCATGCGCAATCCAGCATGCGCAGTCTAGAATAACTAAAAGTTAGTTATTTCCAGAACTCTATAAATAGAGTTTCGAGTCTTCATTCAAGGGGATCAGATATTAAAGTTCAGAAATATCAGAGAGTTCAGGAGTTCTTGCCCAAGTGCTGCTGCATTCTTCCGAGGCTTTTGCCTTCAATTCTCCGAGGCTTTTGCCTTCAAGTCAACTTCTAAGGCTATCGTCTTCAAAGTTCACATCGTCCAAGGGATAAAGCAATCGTCTTCTAGATTGGATTCCTACAGTTGTACCTTTCCCAGAATTCTTGTAATCTTCACAAAGTTTGTATCAATAAAGTTTCATACTTTTGTTTTTGCAAACAAAATGGCGACTCTGCTGGGGACGACTTTCTCCTCCGACGAGGAAGTGACAACTTAATGTGACGTAGCGTCTATCGGCAAGACGCAGAAGACTCTGGTTGTGAAGGTCAACCAGACGGCCTACGAAGCCATGATCAACTCCAAGACCACTCCCCGCACTGCAACAACTTCTGCCACGAGCAAAGTGTACCCAGTGTGGGTCCCCAAGACTGCTGCACAGTCTAGCAGTTCTGTCACCAAGGCTGCTGCGCAATCTGTGGCACAATCTGCCAGCAAGACTGCTGTACAGTCTATTCATTCTGCCACCAAACCTGGTGCGCAGCCTATTATTTCAACTGTTGCACAGTCTGTTTCAACTACTCATGCGCAGTCTGCTGTGGGCAGTACACAAGCTACTTCTTATGCTGCCTTGTCAAAGTATAAGACTCCTATGTCCCTGGCGCAGTTAGCAGCAATTCTTCCTGCGCAAACCAACATTCCAGCAACTAGAGTGCATCCTAAACACTCTGAAGCAAGAACTCCTGATGCGCAAACCACAATCTCTGTGGCCAGAACCAGTGCACCCTCTGCCAGAGTTACTCATGCGCAAGTGGCCAGTGTGCCATCAACCCATGCGCAACCTATGCCTGCGCAATCCAAAAGAGACAGCCCTTTGGCTAATCTCTCTTCCTCTCACAACAAAGGCAAAAGCTCAGTTCCTCCTCTCAAGCACTCTGCTGCTCCTGCGCAATCCACTGGGGGTAGTCTTTTGGCTATTCCTCCTCCTATCCAGAACAAAGGAAAAGGCCCCTTGGTCTTTTCTCAAACTTCTTTGTCTTATGACTTAGAAGACAACAAAGGGAAACGCTCTTTAGCTAACCCTTCTTCCCAAAACAAAGAAAAAGGCCCTTTGGTCTTTTCTCAGTCTTCTTCGGTCTTTACCGTGGAAGATCTGAAGAACAGTTTGGCAACTCTAGAGGGGGGTGAATAGAGTTTATATAGAAAAATAGCCAATTAAAAATAACTCTTTCACCAACAATAAATAATCAGAGTAAAGTGCGGAAAATAAATGAAGAGCAGAAGAGCATACGCAAACACAGCGATTTTAACCTGGTTTCCCTCGTGGAGGACTAGTCCAGGCCTGAGAACTCTAGCTCAGGATTAAATCCACTATTTGTGAAATAGTAGCTTACAACCCGTGCCTTTACTTCAGAAGAGCACGTCAACTTCTTACAGAGAATCGCAGTGGCGATTGCTTGGAATTGTCCAAACGACTTCTTCACTCTTGCACAAGAATCCTAACTGAGAGATGCTGAGCACTCGAGACTTAGGAGGCTTGTGGCTAGTAGATAGGAAGGGTATGGCTTATTGAGCTTGTAGGAGAGAAGAGAAGAGAAGATTGAGTGAGTTAAAAGAGAGAATTCATGCCCTATTTATAGTGTTTTTAGAGGCAGAATTCGGCCAGAATTCGGGTAGGAAAATTCAAAAAATTTGGCCGTTGGACAGCTAGCAACCAGCTAACCCTAAAATTAGGGTTCCTGATTTCTAGGGGACAGAGTTCGGCCTGAACTCTGTGTGGAGGCAGAGTTCGGCCCGAACTCTGTCTCCAGAGCACAGAGTGGTTCTAAGTGGGACTTGTGGGCAATTTTTGTTTTGGTGGAGCTTGGGATTTTGGGTAGGCTTATAGACTAAGTTCCAAGAGCTCAGCATAACTCAGAGTACATACTTCTAGACTCAATAAAATGTAAAAGTACAGACTCGAAAATACACTGAGAGTCGGAAACTGAGCTGTTGTCTGTCCTGAACTGAATGCAGACGTCGTGTGTCGTATTGAATTTATACAGATATTATTTAGTCAATGTAGTCAATATTTGGTTGACTGTGACTTTGTGTCAACAATCTCCCCCATATTGATAATTGACAAAATAATAAATGTATATTTCAATATTCATACCTGGACACAGTTGGTTAAAACACAGCTCCCCCATAAACAATGCCGAGCTAGAATAAGATAGCTCCCCCGTAATCAGTGAACGGTGCCGAGCTAGAATCAATAGCTCTCCCCCGTAAATAATGCATAGAACCTGTGGCCTGATAAAAATATTTTCCCAAAAGCAAACACAAGCACAGACAGATATACATTTGAAATATACATATTTCTCCCCCTTTTGGCAGTTAGCAATATAAAGGATCATATAGACTGCATAAGGAAAAGCATGAAAATAGCAGTATAGACAATGAAAAGTAATCCAACCACACCAAGCAGAGAAGAAACAGTATAATACTAATAAAACAAGTCACTGACATAAAGTAAAACTACGAAAAATAGCATAAAATGTTATCCACCAACCAGCACATCATCAGGGTTTGAAGACATAAATCCAGTACATAAATCAATAACAAACGGAAATAACTAAAATCAAAAGGCAACTAAGACCATCAGCAGTGGCAGCAGCATATCAAGCCAATCTTCATCATGGAGCACGAGAAGGTCCTGGAACATCTGAAGGACCAGGGAATGAGCGACGAGGGTCCACAAAAGCATCATCAGGATCCATATACCTCATGACCCACGGATCGTCTATACGATGACCCGCGCGATCTGGATCCCGCTCAATAGGCACATGCAGATCAGGATGACGAGCAAGTGAATACCGCATATCATGTAGAGAGTTCCCAAGGGCACTGATCTGCAAGGTGGTACGGTAATCCTGCTGCGTCCAGCGATCATCCTCAACAGCAAAGCGATCGTGAAGCATAGTCTGAAGAGACTCAAGAGTGGCAGGAGGAGGAGGTGCATCCTGACCAAAAGGAGGGGCGTCAGGCTCCTCATCAGCAGAATGCTCAGATGACTCAGAAGCAGCGACAGGCTGAAGGCGTCGTGCCTTGGATAGAAAGGCAGGTGCAGGCATGAACGGACAAGCATCAAGTGGTATATGAAAAGCACGAAAGATCAAAGGAAGATACAGAGGATAAACCAAAGCTCGTGGTTTCCTCCTACAGCGAATCATCCAGTCCATCATGGTACGTGGAAGATTGAAAGGAATTCCAAAAAGAAGATGATAAAGAGCAGATATTTCAAGATAAGTGATGTCATCATGGGAACCTGTTTTGGGTAGAATGGTGTTAGAAATAATCCAATGAAGGTCAGAAAAATATGGGTTGAGATATTTAGCCGTGAGCTTGCGAGGACGTGTGTATGGAGTACACAAATCGTCCTTGAAGCTCTCAAGGGAAATTTCGTCGGAAAAATGGAACGAGCGAGCGTCAACTAGCTTTTCCCAAGAATTGGGCTCTTGAAGATCAAGATATTCGGCTAAGTCAAAGTCATCAAAAGATATATTGATACCTGCAACTCATGAATAAATATGAAGGTCATCAAAGGTTAAGTTGCAGTAGAACATTTGAACGGCATGACGATAGATAGCAGAAGTTGTAGTAACTAGTTCATCAAGATAGAGGTCATGGAATAAAGAATCATATTGAGAGAATATGGAAAATTTAATAGGATGTCCTGTGAATACCTGACGATTCCGAAAGTCACTAAACCAGTTGTTTGATGCATCTAGTGAGACAAAAAGTCTGTTGTCATAGGTGGAAGGATTTTGAGGACGAGGTGGATTGAACAAAGGATGAGGAGGTTGAAGTTGTTCAATGATTTGTTCAATTGATGGAGGAGAATCCGAAGAGGAAATACTCTCAACTCGAATTCTCTTCCTACGATTGAACAAGCAAGGAGCCACTAGAAGATGGAAAATAGGAATGGTACCTCAAACAAGTAATAAACAATGGAAGAGAATGGAGAGAAACCCTTTTTTCTTGATTTTGAGAAGCAATGGAGCACTCTAGATCAAAAACTAGGGTTAGGGTTTCAAGGAAAGAGTTTGTATAGGTGAGAAAGGTGGTAGTAGTGAAGGAGAGAGATGGAATCCCGACATAAAGTAGGGCTTTGTCTTTGGTCGGGTGAAATATTGACCATTGGATTAGAATTGATCCAACGGCAGAGCCAGATCCTGACCCTGGAACCTAAGAACCGAACTCGGCCCGAACTCTGATAGGGACAGAGTTCGGCCCGAGTTCTGGATCAATGGTCCAGAACTGAAAACAGGCAAAAAACATGAAGAAAATGTTTAAGAGTTAAACAAAAGATAGTTGAGGACAACAAAGAGTGTTGAATTTAAAAAAATAGATAGAGAGGTACTCAGAAAACAGAATGAACTTTAGAAAATATCAATTAGGCAATATTAAATCGAAAACGAGCCATATAATAAATAAGGATATATACTGTGGTTCAATAGTCCAAATTTGCCCTGGGTTAGCTGCAGGGGCCGGATCCCAGCTAGCGGTAGTCCTGAGGACTAGTGCACCGTGTCGCTTAGGCTTTTACGCCTTGTTGTCAGAAGGACCCTTTCGGCTTGTACCCATACCAAATTCTTCGTAAAAGAATCACAATATACTCGATATTTACGCAGGTGAGTTTCAATTTATAACTGCTTCATCTAAAATTCCAAGTTCACGACAAAGAAAATTGAAGCGCTCTTCGGATAGTGGCTTAGTAAAGAAATCTGCCAGCTGATGATCAGTGTCAATAAATTCTAAGTTAATCGTGCCATTTTGCTGATGATCATGCAAAAAGTGGTGTCTGATTTCAATGTGTTTAGTGCGTGAGTGGCAGACAGGGTTCTTAGTCAAATTGATTACACTAGTATTGTCACAGAATATAGGAATATGCATGAAAGATAACTTATAGTCTTCAAGGGTTTGCTTCATCTACAGAATTTGTGCACAACAACGCCCAGCTGCTATGTATTCAGCTTCTGTTGTGGATAGTGCAACAGAGTTCTGCTTCTTGCTAAACCAGGAGACTAAAGCTTTTCCTAATAAATGACACGTGTCGCTCGTACTTTTACGGTCGACCTTGCATCCAGCGAAGTCAGCATCGGAGTAACCAATAAGATCAAATGATGTTGACTTGGGATACCATAGGCCCACTGTAACCGTACCCTTAAGGTATCTAAAGATACGCTTAACCGCGGTCATGTGTGATTCCTTAGTATTAGCTTGATATCTAGCACATAGGCAAACACTGAACATGATATCGGGACGACTAGCAGTTAAATAAAGTAAGCTGCCTATCATACCTCGATACTTACGTTGATCAACAGGTTTGCCACTCTCATCTGGTTCGAGTTTGGTTGAAGTAGCCATTGGCGTGCTGATTGGTTTGATGTTGTCAAGATTGAACTTCTTCAGCATGTCCTTGGTGTACTTTGATTGGCAGATGAAAGTTCCATTAGCCAGTTGTTTTACTTGCAGACCAAGAAAATAGTTGAGCTCTCCCATCAAGCTCATCTCAAATTCCGTCTGCATACACTTGGCAAATTCTTGACAAAGAGTTTCATCAGTAGACCCAAAAATAATATCATCAACATAAATCTGAATTAATAGAATGGTGTCTTTGAAAGATTTGATAAACAGTGTAGTGTCAATTTTCTCTTTTGAAAAACCTTTCTCAAGCAAGAAACTGCTTAGCCTTTCATACCAAGCTCTGGAGGCTTGTTTAAGGCCATAAAGCGCTTTCTTCAGCTTGAACACGTGGTCGGGAAATTTGTGATTTTCAAAGCCAGGGGGTTGTTTGACATAAACTTCCTCCTTAATAAAGCCATTCAAGAAAGCACTTTTAACATCCATTTGAAATAATTTAAAGTTTTGATGATTGGCAAAAGCACAAAGCATCCGAATGGATTCTAGTCTAGCAACAGGAGCATATGTCTCATCGTAGTCGATACCTTCCTCTTGATTGTATCCTTGAGCTACTAGACGGGCTTTGTTACGAGTGACAGAACCATCTTCATTTACTTTGTTTCTAAACACCCATTTGGTACCAATTATTGAGTGATTAGCAGGTCTAGGAACTAGTTCTCATACTTGGCTTCTCTCAAATTGGTTGAGTTCTTCTTGCATAGCAGAAATCCAAAATTCATCATCAAAAGCTTCAGAAATGTTTTTAGGCTCTACTTGTGAAATGAAGGCAGTGCTAGCAACGGAGTCTCTTAGTGATGATCTAGTAGTTACTCCACGTGAAACTTCTCCTATAACTAAATTTTCTGGATGAGAAGGTTTGAAAGAGAATTTCTTAGGCAAACCCTCCAGAGAATTAGTTTCAGTTGAAGTGTTCATTGGAGTAGAAATTGATGGCTCAACATCATCATCAAGAGCGCTTACTGCACTGTTATCTTCATCAAAAGTCACATTAGTTGACTCCTCCACAATAAGTGAGCGTTTGTTGAAAACTCTATATCCCTTACTCTTGGCGGCATAACCAAGAAAGATACCATCGTCAGCTTTGGCATCAAATTTGCCTAAGTTGTCTTTGGTGTTAAGGATAAAACATCTACAACCAAAAACTTTAAAATACGAAACATTGGGGGTTCTCCCAAACCAAAGCTCATAGGGTGTTTTCTTCGTAATGGGACGAATAAGCACCCTATTCAAAATGTGGCATGCTGTACTTACAGCCTCTGCCCAAAAATATTTCGGAAGAGAAAATTTATTCAACATGACTCTAGCCATATCGCCAAGAGTCCTATTCTTCCGCTCCACAACACCATTTTGTTGAGGAGTTCTAGGACAAGAAAATTCATGATCAAAACCATTTGCATTACAAAAACTTTCAAAATCATAATTTACGAATTCGCCTCCATGATCACTTCGGATTCGAGTAATCATGTAGCCTTTTTCGTTTTGAACTTTCTTTACAAAAATTTTGAAAGCAGAAATAGCATCGCTCTTATTAGCGAGAAAGAAAACCCATGTAAATCTCAAAAAATCATCAACAATAACAAATGCATAAAGTTTGCCTCCAAGGCTAGCTATTCTACTAGGACCAAATAAATCCATATGAAGTAGTTGCAAGGGTCTAGTAGTACTTACAGAGTTGATAGAATGAAATGAGAATTTAGTTGCCTTGTTTAGTTCACATTCGGCACATACCGTATCCTTTTTGAACGTGATGTCAGGCAATCCTCTCACTAGCTTCTTGGTGGAAAGCCTGGATATAGCATCCATGTTGGCATGACCAAGACGCTGGTGCCAAAGTAGTCGTTCGTCTTTGTGGGCATATAGACATCTACCTGCATTGTTAGTATTTATAGAAAGATAGAAAATGTAGATGTTGTCCTCTCTTTTCCCTTCAAAAGCAATGTCTCCTGTTGACCTATCATAGATGTAGCAACTGTTTTGTCCAAAGTTAATATCATATCCATGATCAGCAAGATGACTAATGCTGAGCAGGTTATGCTTTAACTCGGTCACTAGGCAGACATCCTTTATTACAGGAGAAGGAGGATGACCAATGATACCATTACCTATAATGTGCCCTTTGAGATTGTTACCGAAGGATACGTATCCTTCTCTCTTCATCGATAGTGATACAAAAAGATTTGCGTCTCCCGTCATATGTCGCGAGCATCCACTATCGAGAATCCACTTACTTTCAGTTGAGGAGGGAAGGTCCACCTACATCAAGAGTAGATGTGACCTTTGGTACCCGAGTTCTTGAGGGTCCTGAAAAGTTAGTCTTTGGGAACCAAGCATATATCCTTTTATCTACAAGTCTTCTAACTCTGCACTGTGGTGAGATGTGTCCATGTAATCCACAATAAGTACAGATAGCATTCTTATTTATACTAGAAGCATGAGAATAATATCTATAAGCAACAGGATGAGGATGGACATGATGTGAAGAGTTAGCATGGTGAAGATGATTATGCATGGAATAAGTGGCATGGTGATGGTGTCTATGAGGCATAGAATGATGGTATTGTCTATGATGTGTGACTTGCTAAAATTGTCTAGATGGCATGGCATGATGATTTTGTCTATATGGTATATGAGGACCTTGTCTATATGGCATGGCATGATGATTTTTATGTGTGGAGTGATGTTGATTGTGTCTTTGTGCATGATGAGTGTGTACTGAGTGAGAATTGTTCTTACGTGCACGTGGTTTGTGAAAGTTTGTGTATATAAATGCATGGTTATGTGCTGCATGAGAATGACATGATTGACTAGCATGAGTGGTATTGTGCCCATGTGATTGGGTTTGAGGTTGAACAACCTGTTTACCCAATTTGGTTTCTAATCTTTTAGAAACAGCTTGCAGTTCATCAACCTTAATATTTAAGCCATAAATCTTAGTCATGGAAATCTTGTGTCTACTCTTTTCTTCAGCAAGCAACGTGTTGAGAGTAGTGATTTCTTGAGTTTGTTGCTCAATACGTGCTTCAGCATCATGTAAGCTTAATTTAAGCTTGGATACTTCATCAGTGTCATTAGTGGGTGATGTGTTTCTAACATTATCAAGAAGTAAAGAAATTCTTTGTATCTCATCTTCTAGACTTTTGATTTTGTCCTTGGCATGTTTATATTTACCGATGACCTTTTTATGATCATCGAGTAAATCAGTGAAAGCATCGCCAAGTTCATCAAAAGAGAAGTCATCCAGAGTTTCGTTAGATACCTTGTTGGAAGTTGCCATCAGGCACACATTTGCTGTATCTTGAGGAGAGTCCTTTTCTTCCTCAGAGTCACTCGCTTCACTTTCATGCCAGATGCCTGTGTTGGCATATTTCTTTGATGAGTTCCTTTTGTATGGCTTCTCATAGCGGTTGCTCTTCTTCAGGAATGGGCTGTCTTTTCGGACATGTCCAGTTTTCTTGCAACCATAACAAGTTGGTTCCTCTTCATCGTCTTCTTGAGATTCCTTCTTTCTTCGATTGAAGCGAAAGAATTTCCTGAAGTTGCGAACCATGATAGCTTGGTCTTCATCATCCGAGTTATCTTCTTCGGTCTCATCATGATTAGCTCTTCGTTGATGAGCTTTGAGTGCGATCTCCCTGGTCTTCGGAGCAGGCTCTTCGAAGTCCTTGAGGTCAAGCTCGTGAGTCATAAGCTTACCCATCAAGGTCTCCATAGACATTGTTGTGAGATCGTTTCCTTCTATGATGGCTGTCACCTTAGGGTTCCAAATCTTTGGTAGCCCTCTGAGCAGCTTACGAATCTTCTCGTGGTTTGAGTACTGCTTTCCAAGCGAAGATAGAGGATTGATGATGTCGAGGAATCTTGTGATCATTTGAGTGATCGTCTCACTTGGCTTCATCTTGAAGGGTTCGTATTCTTGAGTGAGACGGCTTATTTTAGATTCCTTGACCTGTGTGGTTCCTTCATGCGTCACTTCTAGAAGTCTCCATACTTCATGAGCAGTGGTGCATGTAGAGACCCTGTTGAACTCATTCCTGTCTATAGCACAGAATAAAGCATTAATAGCCCTAGCATCTAGACTTGCCTGTTTCTTCTCCTCGACAGAATATTTGTCGTGTGGTTTCTCAATGAGGTCACCATCGACAACTATCCTGGCAGGCTTTTTGTAACCGTCAGTGACGACAGTCCACAGGTCAAAGTCTAGAGACTTAAGATAGAAGCTCATCCTTGTTTTCCAATATGTGTAGTTAGTCCCATCAAATAGGGGAGGCCTATGAGTGGACTGACCTTCACCATGATTGGAAATCAAGGATTGTGTGGTTGCCATGGATCAGCTCTTAGGATGTTAGTCCTTGTAAAGAGAACAGAGCTCTGATACCAATTGAAGAACAGTTTGGCAACTCTAGAGGGGGGTGAATAGAGTTTATATAGAAAAATAGCCAATTAAAAATAACTCTTTCACCAACAATAAATAATCAGAGTAAAGTGCGGAAAATAAATGAAGAGCAGAAGAGCATACGCAAACACAGCGATTTTAACCTGGTTTCCCTCGTGGAGGACTAGTCCAGGCCTGAGAACTCTAGCTCAGGATTAAATCCACTATTTGTGAAATAGTAGCTTACAACCCGTGCATTTACTTCAGAAGAGCACGTCAACTTCTTACAGAGAATCGCAGTGGCGATTGCTTGGAATTGTCCAAGCGACTTCTTCACTCTTGTACAAGAATCCTAACTGAGAGATGCTGAGCACTCGAGACTTAGGAGGCTTGTGGCTAGTAGATAGGAAGGGTATGGCTTATTGAGCTTGTAGGAGAGAAAAGAAGAGAAGATTGAGTGAGTTAAAAAGAGAGAATTCATGCCCTATTTATAGTGTTTTTAGAGGCAGAATTCGGGTAGGAAAATTCAAAAAATTTGGCCGTTGGACAGCTAGCAACCAGCTAACCCTAAAATTAGGGTTCCTGATTTCTAGGAGACAGAGTTCGGCCCGAACTCTGTGTGGAGGCAGAGTTCGGCCCGAACTCTGTGTGGAGGCAGAGTTCGGCCCGAACTCTGTCTCCAGAGCACAGAGTGGTTCTAAGTGGGACTTGTGGGCAATTTTTGTTTTGGTGGAGCTTGGGATTTTGGGTAGGCTTATAGACTAAGTTCCAAGACCTCAGCATAACTCAGAGTACATACTTCTAGACTCAATAAAATGTAAAAGTACAGACTCGAAAATACACTGAGAGTCGGAAACTGAGCTGTTGTCTGTCCTGAACTGAATGCAGACGTCGTGTGTCGTATTGAATTTATACAGATATTATTTAGTCAATGTAGTCAATATTTGGTTGACTGTGACTTTGTGTCAACAAGATCAACCTGAACGTGCCTCGGCACCAGTCAGTACAAGAACTCCTCCAAACCAGGATTCTTCTTCCCTTTATATTAAGAGAACTTGTACTGATCAAAGAGGTATTCTGCCTACCCCGGTAGCAGAATTTTAAGATCTCCCGACTCTCAAGATATCCCGGTCGAAACAGGGAAAATTGCTGGTGTCTCAAACAGAAACCCCTGGGGGTGAATTTGCATATCTAAGAACTTATCTCAATAGACCAACTTCGGCAAAACGCAAACAGCCAATGCCGAAGACCAAACATCATAAGAAGCAAGTTTCCAGGGTCAAGAACCCCGACACCTATGCCAATGAAGTGAGCACTTCCCTGTATACTCAAGGGACAAAACATTTGAAAAACCGGAACCATGTTCCGAATATTGTCAAAGAACAGATCCCTCAATCTTTTGATCTCCGGGAATATCTCAGGCAAAAGCGGGATAATGTTTCGACAGCTCATGTTCAATCATCTGATCATCATTGCAATCATAAAGTCATAATCCAGTGTTGTTGTCAAACAACAAAACGATCTGTCTTTGATCGTCTGAACTTTGCAAACCCTGGACCTAAGTCAGAAGATGAAGACGAAGTGTTGTACGCTTCTGTCAACATGACCTCTCGAGATACTGGGGGTAGGAAGTGCTCTAAGTACGGCAAGCCTCGTCGTCCTAGTCAACGGTATTTAGATTTACTCTAGGAATCTTCTGAAGGAGTATTTCGACATACCCGATCCCGAAGCCGAGATACAATTGGTCAAAGGAATCTTCAAGATCCTTCAGGTCATTTTCCTCCTTCTCTGTCAGGAGATGACTCTTTCTCCGACTATGATACATACAGTGAAAGCTCTGAACAGACAGTGTCTTCCACTGTACCAAGAGAAGTGACAGCTTATGTTGTCAATGAAGATCCAGATGCTTCAACTTCTGCAAATCAGGAACAGCGAATCGCTGCACTAGAAGATAAGCTGAAGACCATGGCTGAAATGGTCGCCAGTATGCACTCTATTATTGTGGCACAACATGCTACACCACCGACTGTACCTGCTGTAAGTCCAGAAATCATAGCATCATCTGTACCTGTCAACACAGGACTGGGGGTAGTATCTCCTCAAGTACCCCTCGTACCAGTTCAACCTACACCCAGTCAGTCAGGGGCTGGGGATAGTGCTTATAATGTTGTTCCTCCTCCTACCGCTCTGACTCAACCTGCTCCTTCTACATCAGTAGAAGATGCCAATGAAGCTGTCAAGCTCTTGCGAACTCAGTTCGAGGCTTTCAAAGTGAAAGACAACTTGCAAAGATTGGGGATCAAACAACCATACCCAGTTGAATGGAAGGAAGTCCCATTTCCTCCTAAATATAAGATTCCAACAATCTCGCTGTTTGATGGCAGCACATCTTCCAGTCAGTTCATTAACCACTTTGAGGTTATGACTGTCCAACTTCAACCAAATGACGCTCTTCTTACCAGAGTGTTCGTCGATTGTTTAGCCGGCGTAGCATACGAC
This sequence comes from Iris pallida, assembly GCA_029216955.1. Classification (NCBI taxonomy): domain Eukaryota; kingdom Viridiplantae; phylum Streptophyta; class Magnoliopsida; order Asparagales; family Iridaceae; genus Iris; species Iris pallida. The sequence goes on from JANAVB010020797.1 coordinate 4,588,263, forward strand.
TGGTACAGAAGTTTGCCCGATGGTTGTATCACCTCCTTCTCAGGGCTCAAACAAATCTTCCTGGAACGATTCTATGAGGGGATCAACGACATGACTATGTCAGCCCTCAACAAAATTAAACAGAAACACAATAAAACTGCTGAGATTTTCATCGAACGGTTCCGCCGAGAAGCCTTGAAGATGCCTCCCGGAACTCCAGCTGCTGTCACTATTGATACTTGCAAGGCAAATCTTTTCCCTATCATCAGTATGTGGACAGGATCTACTCAATTCCAAGATTGGCCCTCCTTCATTGTCAATGCTAAAGCTGCTGAAGTTAGCGCTGACAAATTCAAGCAGCTGGGGGTACAAATGTCTAACTCCGACCGGGATAAACACCAGACATCAGGTGGTGGCAACCGCCAGAACAACCGCAAAGCAAAAGAAACTTTGAACATCAATTTGAACAAGAATAAAGAATCTCTGGCAGTCAACGTAGCTCCTCCTACGTCCACTTCTACTCATCCAGCACCTCCATCGAGGGAACCTTGTCCTAAAGTAGAATACTCCTTCGACGAGAATGATACTGCACGCATCTTTGATTGTTTAATCAAAAGCAACAAGATCCAACTCCCAGACCCAAAGAAGCCTGATGAAGTCGGTAAGACTGATCATCCCAAATATTGTGTCTATTACAGGTTCATCGGACATCCTACTCGAGCATGTTATGTGCTCAAAGGCAAAATCCAGGAGTTGGTCAACGCTGGTGTTGTCACTCTGCAACAAGACGAGAAGACTGTGACTGCAAACATGGTCTCAGTTCAATTTGGTGACATCCCTCCGCAGATGGTGCAACATGGCATCATTCCTATCCCCAAAGCTACTCTTGAGATTGAGAATCTCCCTCCTCCACGAAGTGAAGGTCTCGTCCCTTTGTCTCTTGACAACGGCGAGATTATGTGGATTCATCCGGATCTTGCTTCAGAGTTCGAAGTTCCCTCTTCCTCCAAGAAGAAAGACCGCTCCAAAGGCAAGACAAAGATTGTAATATGGTGTCTTTTGACCCCATAATTGACGAAGAAATCTTATTGGGTACTAGATCAGGGAAAGCCTATCTGAAGGATTACCCAGAAACTCAAGAGAATCCTGCTTCTTCTTCCGAGCCTGCTCCAGTACAGCCTGCTTCTACTGAAGATATTCCTATTGTACCCTCACCGGTTGTGGTACCCATTCCTCCCAAGCCGACAACTGACAAAGGCAAACAACAAGTCCGCTTTGACAAGCCCTTAAAGAAGTCATATCCCACAGGACTTGAGAAGCCTTACAACTTCGATATTTTGGCTCAATTAGCCAATACACCGGCCCGGCTGTCAATCTTTGAACTCTTGCGTCTCTCAAAAGAGACTCGGAAAACTCTGAGTGAGGCTCTTATGCAAGTTGAAACTCGTCTAGCCCTTCTGAAGAAGCCTACAACAGAGCCAGTTTCTTGTCTTCATTGTCATAGTGTTCTGGAATTGATTCCAAACATAACTTTCACTCAAGATGACATGTTGATCGAAGACAACAGGCACGATCGTCCTCTCTACTATACAGGATATGTTGACTCGATGAAAGTCGATCGTATTCTGATAGATCCAGGGTCTGCCCTCAGCATTATGCCAAAGACAATGTTGGATGCGCTAAAATTCCAGTGCATAGTCTCTCCAGTACAATCACTACTATTCTCGGGTTCAACCAGGGAAGGAGTGAACCTTTGGACAAGATCTGTCTAAAACTCTAAATAGGCAATCTTCGCACAAAGGTTACCTTCTATATCATTGACAATCACGGTTGTTCTTACAATGCTTTGCTAGGGAGACCATTTCTGCACGAACATAACATTGTCCCTTCGACTCTCTATCAATGTTTTAAATATGTTGATGACAATGGAGAGGTGCAAAAGGAGGTTGCTGATCTTTATCCTTTTAAAGGCATTGAAGCATACTGCAATGATGCACGTATGTACAAGGACGAATTCATGAAGGTTGTCCTATCTCTGGACACTGAAGAAGAGCAAGAAACAGTGCCTAACGACACTCTCATCATTCCTGTCAAAGGGCATGTTTTCCGTCCTCAATCTTCCAAGCCACTGGCTATTTACTTGCCAGTCCAGAAGTAGTCAACTGATGATGATAAAAGGGAGCTCACCTCTTCTGAGCCACTTATTATCGACTTACGTCGTAACAAGGAAAAAAAGCAGCTTACTTCTTCGGAGCCACTTGTTATTGATCTAACTCATAACAAGGACAAAAGGGAGCTCACCTCTTCTGAGCCGCTTGTTATCGACCTCCGTCGTAACAAAGCCAATCCTCCTCCACGTTCTTCTTCTTCCCCTCTTATAATTAATCTGACCAAGCCTGCTAAGGCTAAAGGTCCTACTGTAAATACGAATGTACAGATCAATGAAAAAGCATCTACTTTCTAGTATACTGATGTCATTTATCATACTAAATGCTATTTGGATATGTTAGATAGCTTTCGATCATTTACAATTGGAGTTGTACAATCTCTTCAAACTGAAGTCTCATTTGAAGATCCAGATGATTCTTACCGTATTGTCCCTTCTCGAAAGAAAGGTGAAAGTCCAATACTTTTTAGTAAAGGACCGGAACAACAATTCAGCTATACGGATGAAAGCAAGAGTAACGATACGGGGCATCTTCAATTCCGTCGTTACAGTCAGCAATCAAAAGACATCATCCGAAAAATGGATTACGACTTCAAGAGTGGCCTCAACTACGGTAAGGGTAGGCGAATTCCTATCCGTACAACTGTCCCAGAAGGAAAGTCAGAAATGTACTATAGCAAGACCAAAAGAGGTCTCGGATATGCTTCTTCTCTGATGCTATCCCCAGCAATCTTCGACTCTAATAATGAAGAACGTTCTAATTCTTCTGACTCCAGAACTTAGGATTCTGACACCAGTGTTGGTGAAATCCATCGGGTGATTGTATCTTCTAACGTGGTCTCTGCTGAACTTCCAGAAGGATTTGATGAGGATATTGAAGAAAATCCTGAAACAGATCCTTGGGCTCAATAGATGGACAATCAATGGGTACTCTGCTTCGAACAAAGAGAACCTCCTACTGAAGATCAATTGGTTCAAATTGATGTAGGAGAGAACGGGTCACCTCGTCCAATATTCATCAGCAAGAATCTCCCAGAGGCAGACAAACAAGAATTAATTCTTTTGATTAAAGAATACATTGATGTCTTTGCCTGGAGCTATGAAGACATGCCCGGTCTACATCCTAAAGTTGCTACTCATAAATTGAACATCTTGCCTAATGCAAAATCGGTCAAACAACAACAACGGTGTTTTAAGCCAGAAATGATAGATGCAATCGACGATGAAGTTAAGAAGCTCATCGCTTGTGGCTTTATTCGAGAAGAGCAACATCCAGATTGGGTAGCTAATGTCGTCCCAGTTCTAAAGAAAACCGGCAAAGTTCGAGTCTGTATCGACTTCCGGGATCTTAATGAAGCATGTCCAAAAGATAAATTTTCTCTCCCTATCACGGACGTCATGATTGACAATACCTGTGGGTTCGAAAGAATATCTTTTATGGATTGATTCTCCGGATACAATCAGATTCGGATGCATCCTGAAGATGAGAAGCATACTTCTTTCCGCACTCCTCGCGGAGTCTACTGCTATACTGTAATGCCATTTGGTCTCAAGAACGCTGGTGCAACATACCAACGAGCAATGAGTACCATCTTTCGAGATCATCTGCACAAGATTGTTGAATGCTACATTGATGATATTGCTGTCAAAAGTCGTCAAAAGGAAGATCATATTCAAGACTTGAGAACTATCTTCAATCTAATGTGCCAACATCAACTCAAAATGAATCCCACCAAGTCACTCTTGGGTGTCTCTAGTGGCAAGTTTCTCGGCTTCGTCATTACCTCTAAGGGTATACACGTGGATCCCGAGAAGATCAAAGCTATTCAAGAGATGCATCCTCCACGCAACCTAAAAGAGCTACGAGGATTCCAAGGTCGACTTGCGTACATCAGGAGATTTATTTCGAACTTGTCTGGACGCTGCAGACCATTCACTCAACTAATGAAGAAAGGTGTCTCTTACGTTTGGACTGAAGAATGTCAACGAGCATTCGACGACATCAAACAATATCTCATGAACCCACCAGTCTTGGTGCCACCAATTTTGGGCATACTATTCTTAATGTATGTTCGTACTATGGATCATTTATTGGGTGCTTTACTTGCCCAAAAGAATAAAGAAGGCCATGAACAGGTCATCTTTTATCTTAGTCGTACTATGATTGGTGCTGAACACCGTTATAGTCCAGTCGAAAAAGAATGCCTAGCTCTCATGTTTGCTGTTCAAAAGATAAGGCATTACATCGTTGGCCAAACTATTTATGTCATATCCCGAGTTAATCCTCTTCGAGTATTGATGAAGAAGCCCAGTACACTTAATTCTCGGCTGGCTACATGGGCCATCCTACTAGCTCAATATGACATGATATATGTTCCACAAAAGTCTGTCAAAGGTCAAGCACTGGCGGATTTCCTAGCGGCCCATCCCGTGCCAGAAACATCCAAGCTTTATGACGAAATTCCAGATGAGACATTAGAATCAAATATGATTTCTGAAGAATTTCCTACTTGGCGACTATTCTTTGATGGTGCATCCAGAATCAGACCAAATGGTGCCATTGTAGCAGGAGTCGGAGTCGTTCTCGTTTCCCCAGATGGGTCAACTATCCAAAGAGCTTACTCTCTAGATGAACCATGCTCCAACAACGTGGCAGAATACAATGCTCTACTCATTGGCCTTCAGCTAGCTAAACAACTGGAGGTTGAATATCTCGAAGTCTACGGCGACTCCAAGCTAGTTGTCAACCAAGTTAGAGGAACCTATGAAGTTTGCCATCAAGATCTGGTGCCTTATCATGAAGCAGCAATCAACTTGGCTACATCATTCAAAGCCTTCTTTATCGACTATGTTCGCCGAGCTTGCAATACCGAAACAGATGCCTTGGCCAATCTTGCAGCAGTCTTAGCCATCCCTATTAAAAGATAGCAGGTGGTGGTTATCTTTAATCGAGAGCTATTTTGCAATGAAAACAATCGTAATATTGAATTCAGCAATCTTGTTGAAGTTAATGTCATCGACGAAGATTGGAGAACTCCTTTTATTGACTTCGTAGTTCATGACATACTCCCTGAAGATCCCAAGGAGGCTACGAGTATTCGTCGACGATCTCTCCGGTTCTACTACAATCAAACCACCAAACTCTCTATCGGCGGACTTATGACGGTCTTCTCTTGTGCTGTCTCGCTGGTGATGAAGCAAAGCAAGTACTGCGTGAGGCTCATGACGGTGTCTGCGGAGCACATCAACCAGGTCCTAAGCTACAAGATCGTATTCGACGTATGGGTTACTATTGGCCCTCAATGGTATCAGATGCCATCGAATATGCAAGGAAATATCGTGCTTGTCAAATCTACACAGATTTATTCATCAGCCTTCAGAATTCCTGAATCCGACGGCTGCTTCATGGCCTTTTGAAGCTTGGGGCATGGACATCATAGGTCCCATCAATCCTTCTTCTTCTAGAGGACATCGGTTTATACTGGCAATAACCGATTACTTCTCCAAGTGGGCTGAAGCTATACCTTTGGCTGAAGTCAAGACCAGTAGCATCATCAACTTTGTCAAACACCATGTCATCTACAGATTTGGTGTACCTTGACGAATCATTCACGACAATGGACCTCAATTTATTAGCCAGAAGTTCACAAGATTCTGTGATGATCACCGAATTGACAATGTCGCTTCGACAGCCTATAATCCTGCTGCTAATGGCTTAGCTGAAGCCTTCAATAAAACCATTATCAAGCTCCTCAAGAAGTTTGTATCTACTAACAAACGAAACTGGAGTGAAAAGCTTGGTGATGTCTTTGGGCCTATCGAACTACGGTCCGCAATCCCACAGGCTTTACACCTCTCTCTTTGGTGTATGGTTGTGAAGCAGTTTTTCCTCTGGAACTTCAAATTCCTTCTTTAAGGATTGCCATTGCTAATGAGCTCACTACAGAGAACAACGATCTTCTTCGACTTCAAGAATTAGAAGCGCTCGACGAAAAGCGGCTATTGGCTCAACCATATTGAGTTATATCAAGCTCGCATCTCAAAGACTTTCAACCGTAAAGTTAAAGTCAGAGCCTTTCAACAAGGAGAACTTATTCTAACGGTCAGACGTCCTATGACTATGACTCACATGAGCAAAGGCAAATTCGACGCGAAGTGGGAAGGTCCCTATGTTGTAAGCAAAGTTTTCTCAAATGGAGCCTATCAACTCTCAGAGCTGGATGGTCGAGTTGCTATGATGCCTATCAATGGCAAATTCCTCAAGAAATATTATGTATAAATGTAACAGATTTATGCAAATATGATCAGACAATTCATAAATAAAGTTTGATTTTTATTTCATCATAAATGATGTTACATAATATCAAGGAAGGTCACTATCATCCTTCTCGACGTTGGGATGCGGACCATTGCCGTCCTTATCAAAGACATAATCAGCAAGAGAGCTGAGAATATCTTTGCTGGAACCCACGAAGAATTTACAAGCAGCCATCCTCATGGCCTCCTCTTCTTCAGTCTTTCCCGGTTCAAGCAGGAAGTCCAGGATATCCCGCGATGGTTTGGGTACAGACGAACCTTTGCCTGCTTCTGCCTGCTTTGGTTGAACTAGTTCGGCCGGACGTTCTTCAACGTCCGCTTCAACCTTCGGGACGAGTTCAGCCTTCTTGGATGCATCTCTCCAGACGACATTTTTATATTGAAAAGTTGACGTACTCATTCCTTCCAGATTTTTGTTCTATTTATAGGCAGAGATTCTTAAGACAACGAAACGACACATTCTGACGGTTCATCCGTTCATTATCATCCGACGGTTTGCCCGTTCATTCACACTCATCCGACGGTTCGCCCGTTCATTACACTCATTCGACGGGTTCACCCGTTCATTACCATCTGACGGTTCACCCGTTCATCAACATCTGACGGTTCATCCGTTCATTATCATCCGACGGTTCGCCCGTTCATTCACGCTCATCTGACGGTTCGCCCGTTCATTCACACTCATCCGACGGTTCGCCCGTTCATTCAATTCATCATACGGTTCATCCGTTCACCATCATCTGATGGTTTATCCATTCATCCATTTATTATGATGATTTATTTCGTTCACACCTTTTTAACGATTCATTTTCGTTTGTTCACACCAGCAACTTGTCATTATCGATTAAGTTGTCTATTGAAATAATGATATTCAACATATATTTGCCACGTCCATATTACCTCTGAGCAGATATATTTGAATATGATTATTTTCCAAGATCAAGAAATATATCATGTTTTGTACCTCTGAATATATTTTATATCTCTATTATTTGTATCTGAATAAGATATGCAAGAAATAATAGAGCCACAACAAAATGTCTTTTATTGATCAAAATTTAAGACATGACATTACAATCATAAAGAAAGACAAGAAGATACAAGATATCTTTCTACTGAGACGGAGACGTCATCAGATTAGCAATCTGTAGCTTCAGAACTTGCAGCCGTTCTTCACGAGATGCCATCACTCTCCTCCTGGCCTCTTCCATCCCAGATTCTTCATTAAAAGTGGGCATGGTTACCATTCGGCGGGTGATTTCAGCATCATGAGCTGCTACATACTCGTCCCTTTCTTGAGTTAGAGCACTGAATTGTTGGATTGCAATCTGGTGCTCAGTAACTTCGTTTTCCAGCTCCTCTAGGAGACGAGCAATCTTCCCTCTCAGCTCAGCATTCTTCTTTCTTTTTCCTCAGCAGTTGAAGTCACTGATTCCAGCTTGGACTTATAGGCATCCAAAAGATTCTGGAAGTTTACTCTTTAAATTGCAGCTGCTCGAGCCATCTGTTCAAATTCTGCTTGAACTAAAAGTTCTACTTCCCCTATTGAGCTCTTTATAGTTCTTTATGGAAGTTTCCAGCTCATTCAATATATG
>JANAVB010020797.1:4608301-4731977 GCA_029216955.1 Iris pallida
AAAACAAAAGAAAAGACAAAGAACAGAACACAAGGGGGTTCGAACTCGGCCCTGTCGGGTTCTCAGGCTCGGTCGGGCTGGCCAGGGGTCAGCCCGAGCTTCGTGTTAGGGGGAGTTCGGGTTTCATTTATTACGGTTTTAGTTTATATTAATAACCCGATAAACAACCCTGTGTCCTGACGTTAGGGACACAGGAGTCGCGTGTCCATGCTAAGCATGACACGCACAGGTCAAATTCTTTGTGTCCCGACTTACCCCTAGGATGCTCGTGTCCAGGCGAACGTCGTACGTGAAACGAGACACGCACGACACGTATTGACGCTGCACTTACGTGTCCAACTTCAGGAGAGGGTTTCGAAGCGCTGGACGGCGGCTGAGGCGACGTGGTCGCGGCGGAGTGGTGGCGCAAGACTCGCCTTGTCACGGCGAACTTGTCGGCGGTGGTTGTTTGTGGTGAAGGTCGCTGTAGAGGCGGTTCTGGGTGGGTGGCCGGAGTTAGGGTTCCGGTTGTGGGTTTGGGGAAGAAGAGGGCTGTGGGGGCGTCGATGGTGGTCGTGGGGTTGTGCTAGGGTTAGGGTTGAGTCTGGGGTTTCATTTTATAGGAAGAATAGGTCGGTTGGGGCGTCGGGCTAGCCGAAAATGGCGGGGGCAGCTGACCGGCGGTCGTCGGGGGTAGGTGAGTACGTGGGCGGGGTGACGGTCAAATTACAGTGGGGTCCCTAGAGTTTAGGTTTATTACAATTATGTCCCTACCCTATACTAATACAAAAGTAAATTTGCATAACTTAATTAAAACAATTGAATTAATTACAAACTACTATTAAAACAATTCTAAAAATTACAAAATGGTATTAAAACATTTTAATAAATTGCAAAATGGTATTTTAGTTATTAAAACTCATTTAAAAATTATAGAAAAATTCCTAAAATCATAATAAAATATTTTAAGGCTAAATATGACATTAGAAATTAATTAACACTACTTAAATCAAAATTGAAAAATCAGGGGCTGACACGCTGCTTGGGAGGCAACCCAAGGGGAGTTTGTTCTTATTCTTGCATTTCTATTTTGTTTATATTTTTTTCCTTTTCTTTGCATTTAGGCTTATATTGGGGACAATGTCAGTTTAAGTGTGCGGGAGGATTTATTTTAAGCAGTTTTAGTTTTTTTCGATTTAAAAAAATAAGTTTTTTTGTTTTTAATAAAGTTTTAGTATTTTTTTATTTAAAAAAAAAAGAGTTTTGTTTTTTTATGGTTTTCAATAATTTTTGTTGTGTATGTCATGAGGAAGATTTAACTAAGTTTAAAAAATTCATAACATGATTGAATAAATACTCTTTTCAACTTAGAATTAATTAGTATAGTTATTTTCCTTGAGGATGGTTGTGACTAAATTTGGTAGACAAAAGCCGGTGAGATTTTGAGTCTTTAGACTGACACATCAGTCTCATTATTTTTTTGTGAGAGATATTCTTCTATAAATTTGTTTCTCTAGAACTTGCATTGATTCTCTTCAAGGTCACATCGACACATGCATACATGAACATGATTAAGGCTATTTTTTTACGCTACTTAAGCCAAATAGCCTACCCTAAAATTATTTTTTCTTTGGTTGAACCCCTTTAAGCCTTATTGCTTCTATTTTTGTGAACCCATATTACAAGCTTTAACCCGAGAAAAAAAATCCTTACCCAAGCCCGAAAACTAGTGGAGCATTATGATATGTATGGGTGTATAAAAAATAAGTGTTGGGGTATCTTAATTTCAAGTTTGGCAATATATTTTATTCTCAAATTCTTGAGTTCCATCACGATTCAAAAGAAAATGAAAAAATAATTGATAAAAATGAAAAAAAATGAAAAAAATTAGAAAAAAAGAAAGAAAGAAAGAAGAAGTAAAAAAAGAAAAAAAAAGGAAAAGAAAAAAAGTGATGGAGGAAATAACTTTTGATATCTATGTTCATAATTCCTCCCAAAATTTCCAATAAAGGGGTATGTTGAATGCTTTGAATGGAGTGATTGCTTTTACATATTTTATACATTCGAGCTTGAGTTAAATTATTTTTGCTCCACTAGTTTTGATGGGTTTTTAGCTACACTCCCAAATATATCATACCTTGATCCTAAGCCCCATTACAACCCATGAAAGTCCTTATGATTTGTTTTATGCATGTGGTCCAAGTGGTAGAGAATGAGAAGATATGCAAGCTTTTGGTAGATCATTTCTTTTGGAATGAATTTGAGCGAAACACATACCCTTCAAATATATGAGAGTTGAGTGTTTATTCCCGTGAGGGTCTACCAATTTAGTTTACTCTATCTTCAAATAAAATTACTTACTAAGTAATTAGAAGTTGTTTAAAAATATATTTTCATGATATGTTATGAGTTTTGAAGAGCATGATTATTCTTTATTTATGACATTACAACCTTGATTTTCGTTTTTAAAAAAATAAATAAATAAGAGTTATGTCCGAGGACGAACAAAAGTTAAGTGTGGGGGTATTTGATGAGAACATAAAATATTGTATTTTTATCACTTAATGTTCACCATTTATGCTCATTTTATGACTAAAGGTACTCATTATATTTCTATTTTGATTTAGGTTGCAGTTGGAGACACTATGTGCAAAATGGAGCTAAATTGCAATTCTGGACAGTTTTGACACCGTTTACCAAAATGAGCATAACTTTCTCATCCGAAAATCAATAGAGGTGATTCAAAAAGATTTGGAAAGCTAAGACACAGGGCTACAACTTTTATATTTGTGTTTTTCACAAATCAAGCTGCATCATGGACGAAATCAGACTTTAAGTTGGGTCAAAGATACTGTGAACAAAAATAGGAACCAAAATAACCATTTTTCTACTTGTTCTATGACTTAGTTTTGTTTTGTTTGAGAAGTTGTAACTTTTTAGAGGATATGTGGGGTGATATTTTGGGATTGAAACAACTAATTTAGGGTGTATAAAAGGGGTAGAAATTTATGAGAAGAACACCACACACCAAACACACAACACAACTCTTCTTCTTCTTCTCCAACTTTTCTTTTGAAGTTTTGATGAACATGTGCGGCTAAAAGTCTTGTTGGTCGAAGTGTACGGAAGGCTTGGAATCAATAAAAACTTGTGAGATCTAATTTGTGTTTATATGTTTGATTTGTACTTTGAGTATCAAATGTTTTCTTATGCATATTTCATAATTATCTTGTTTAATTACTAAGATGCATACTAGTTTATTATTCTTGATAATCTATTGCTAAATTAGATATCGAATCCGGAATTGTTCGACCCATATAATCTGTGAAGCAACCAAAATTTAATAAATTACTGCTTTGTATTATTAAATTTTTGGAAGAAAATATTCGACTAAATTAAATGCAACCGCTTTTGTTTGTATTTTTTTGTTTCATCTATCTTATTGAGTTTAATACGCTACTTGATTAAACCTTTAGCGCTTGTCCGGGGTTGTTTAGTAGTTAAGGTTAATTAGGTCGCTTGTTTCTAATTAACTGTGGCTAAAGGAGATGAAAAATAGTTCCAACGATGAATATTCATAATACATATCAATATTTGTTTGCATCTATGATCTGTTTCAAGATTCCAAAGGTAGACGTACACTTAGACCAATGTGTGTTATTTTGATTTATTTTCATATTCTATTTGCTCTTTTTTATTGACTTTTATTTTATTCATCCCCCCTTTCATTATTTACATAGCACAAATCTAAACTAATTACTCTCGGTGGAAACGATCCTTACTCACGCTGCTACATTTCTAAGAGTATATGTTTTATTTTGGGTGCCTACGACAGCACACCAAGAAATCTGCAGAAAATACTATAATTCATGGCAAAATGAATGAGAGTTTGAGCACTTTTGTGACAGTATAAACATAGGAGATGATGCATACTAAGTCCTGGCTGAGTGTTTCAGTAAGAAATTTGGTTGTTCCACGAAATACAAGAGTCAAGATCCCATGTAATATCAACAAAAGCCAATAGTTAATACTGACTCCAAACCAAACCTCAAGAGGAAGTGCTTTGATCCAAACATATTTATACGAATTGGATTTGCACTAAGCCAATACTAGCTCCAAAAAACTTTGGCCAAAACCAAAGTCTGAACCAAACCACATAATCTGGGAGAACTCAACATCTCCAGACACAAGACGCTATACTACATCTATTCTAATGTATATTATGGAGGTTCATATCAACAGAATCTCCCCTATCGGAACTATCATTCAGCCACCAAGTTAAAAATGCCTAATTAATTAACAATGAATTTTAACTCTTGAATTGAATACTCTAAAACATTTGTCCCAAACAAGAACAAAATTGTATAATTAATGCAATTTATAGGAGGCAGTAAATATATACCCAAGGGAAGTTAATTCGGCCCAACACAAATAGGTGTCAATCAACTGTAAGCTAACTGCAGGGAGAAGGAAACATTAGCTGCTACGGTAGAAAAAAAAGTTTTTGTAATCATATTTGTGGAAAATATTATATTGGTTTTCTTAACAGCAGCAGTAATGATCGTTTTTCCTGCTCAAATCAATCTATCTGCAGAAGAGAATCCAACTTGATTGTGTCATTTAACATATATTCAAAGAAACAGATAAAAAAGGGTAAAAGATCTTCAAGAGGATAGCATAACCAACCCCCAAAACCCAACACCTACTCAGCCCGAGCACAGTGGGACACGACTCTAACAGTATTATGGGCACGACCGAAACTAAAAGAACAGGTGAAGGGCTTTGTTGCACGAACAAGAATACAACACCTAATTGATACGACAACACAGATGTGGCATCAAATCTCGGTGTATCCTACTGTATTTTAGAGTGTTTGTGTTTTGTTTGACACGCTTTGATATGGACATGCTACGATCTTCGGAGTGTTCGTGCAACCTACGTTAAGGGAGGTTATATGCCAAGATAGCAACCATAATAAAAGTAAGAAACAGCCAACACAAAGCCCTTGTATATATCGCTAAAGTAAGAAACAACCAACAGTGCCTCCCTAGTAGGGGCATTGGAATTGGCCAACGTTATCCTTTTTACCTCTCTCTTCAGGTTGTTTAGATCGAACTTGTTCTCATGCAGCATCGCGAGCAAAGCAACCTTCTCGACTGTAGACTTCTCGCCTCAAGATCTACTTTTCTAATCCAAAAAAATCAAACAACATAAAAATGTGACAATTTATGAAACGAGTTCCAAAAAAATAAAGAAAAAATGTTATACAGTGGCAGTTGGGTCGTCCGGCTCGTCCTCCCGGAGAGCCGACTTGAAAGACGAGGCCGAGCTCGCGATTCCTCCTTCTGGTGGTGTGCCGGAGACTCCCTCGTCTCCATCGTCACAGGAGGAGATGCATGCTCCACCGGCACCAGAGCTGGATGTCCACGTCCACGGTGCGGTGGGGGTTAATTTGGACTTTTGGAGGGTGGGGAGGAGTTTAGGGTTAGGAATTAGGGCAAATTTGGGTTAGGGTTTGTGGTGGCTTAGGGTTTGCGATTCTCTCATCTCATGAAAGGAATGAGCGGGGGAGACGAGGGAGAGGCAGATGAACGGGTAGATGGCGATGGTAGAAGGAAAAGAGGAGATGAGGAGAGCGAGAGGGGGAGAGAGCCTCTGGAGAGGAGAAGAAAAATGAGAGAGAAAAAAAGGAACGAGGCTTTTGATTCATGTTCGGGTTTGAGAGCGAGATTTGAGCGGTATTTTAATTTTTTTTTACCACTTTTTATAACGATTGTGTATAACAATTTCATATATGCGTGAACAATATATAACGCTTAGCACTATAAATCGTTATAATAGGCCAAAAAATTTTCAAACCCGTCATATTATGCGGTGTTGCTGAAATCCTGTAACGCTTATATATCAACTGTTGTAATAGCTTCTTTTCAAACGTTATAATAGGGTATTTTTCTTGTAGTGATACCAAAATAATAAAATGTTAGATGTAGATACAAGAACACAAATGCTTATTTTCAATGAACTGTTGTACGATTTTTCACGTACACCTGCTATAGAATTGCTAAATCGTGAAACTGTCATATGCTTAGTCATGTTATTCTTACTATAGAACTATGTTGTGCAAATTTGAACCCATGATATAAATGTTACAACGATAAGGCGGGGTACACATAAATGATTAAGTTTCTTGTGAATGCATAGACCATGCTTGAGTAATTTGTTTTAGTCTAGCACGGTCATGGACAACTTGTGCACAAGGGCGATGTTTATTCGAACGATATCCTGGGACGACGGCACCGGTTCGGCCTAGAAAAAAACTTGATAGCAATGCTTGATTGCACTGCGGGTACTAGGGGACTTTCAACGGGGCTCGCTACCCATGCTGAAAGGGTTATTCGGGAATTACTAATTTTAGATGATTATGAAAGGGAATGACAAAGTAGTAATTATTTATGGTAGAGTAGCAACATTGGTAATTATTTGAAAGTTTATGATTATGGAGGTAGAATGGCAATTTGGTAAATTCCTAGAAGTGGAATGGTATTTTAGTCATATGTTCTATATCATGATTAGTTAGGTGACTAATAGGAACTCTCTAGAAGCCCCTTAATTAATTAGGATTAGTTTTAATTAATTCTCAAGGAATATTCCTTGGAATCTAGCATATTCCTAAGAATATTCCATGAAAGATTCTTGGAATGTTCCTGTAGCCCATGTGCTTTGGGGACAAGCCCAAGCCTATAAATAGCTCTTAATTTCTATTGTTAATCGTTCTAACTTTCCTAAATTTTCTATGTGTTTATATTGTGTCTTTGTCCAACCAATTTATGTGTCAAGTCGTGTCGGCCTCGGGTCCGCTGTCCATATCATTTCATTAGTTTCTTACTCTACTACAATTTTAATCATTCATGTCCGATACGACACGATCCATAAAATTACAGCACTTTCTCGTGTCCCCATGTCCGGCCCCGAGGACATGGACACTTCCTATATATCGCCACATACAATCAATTGTGTCTTGTTCTACGGATACGTCCAACAAACCCTTAACCCTAATCCTAATTCTCGTCGTATCCGAACAGTGTAGGCCGACCTCAATGACTCCACTAGTAGTCATCGTCACGGACAGCGTCGTGCTTCACCGGTGCCATCTCCCTCGACCACGTCACCAGCACGTGGTGCCCCGACTACCCCCGTGCCAGGAAGCCAGATCTCTCTCTTGGTTTTGGCTAGCCGCCAGAGCTTCCTTCTCGTGCCTCATCGTGTCACGCTGTAAACCCTTAAACCCATTTTTTCCTCTCTTTCTTTTAATTAATATTATACTAAATGACTTATAGGTTTGTGGGAAACCTTTTGCCCAAACAAATGGAGTAATTGTAACCCTTGCAAGACTAAAGGCCCCAAGGGCTTTTGTGCAAACTTTTTAAAATCCTTCCCAACGACCAAAACTCCTTATGCACTAGCCTAAATCCTCTGTTCATATCCTGGAGAGATCTCAAATTTGTAGGAGTAAAACCAAGTATGATATGAATCCAGTTCTTCTAAATCTGTTTCTTCCTTTGACTAATTAAATCCATTTTATTTGACCGATGTCATAAGGATAGAGCCTGCATTTAAATTTCAAATTTTGGTTAGGAGGGTTTCTTCAAATCCTTAATAGGATAATCCAAATCCTTTTTTTTGAATCCAACTCCTTATCTAATTCCCTATGATAATATATATATATATATATATATATATATATATATATATATATATATATATATATATATATATATATATATATATATATATATATTTCCCTATGATAATATATATATATTTTTTAATTGTGTTCCTCTACAAAACCTAATAACTCTAAACACCTTCCCCATCGAGAGTGTAGCAGTAGTGTTGCCATTCGAACCAAATTGAATTTGCCTCGAGCTCTATCAGGTAATCTCTGTCTTCATCTGCAGTTTTCTTATTATGCCAAGTCATGTTTGTTTTAATGACTGAGAAAGGTTTAATTAAGAGGTGGGTATATAATTCGAACAGATACCTGGGGACCTTAGGCGGTTTGGTCAACTGCGCATTCATATGATGATTACACTGAATGCTAGTTGTATATCATATTTTTAGTTGCCATGAAGTACCAGTTTCCTCATTGACACACTTGTTGCATGTCGTGATTCCAGGTTGGGATACATGTACAGAACTATAAGGATAGATGGCTTTGGGTATCAGGATTTACAGTATAGGTAATTATCAGATGTATCATGAGGACAAGCGTATAATAAAGTAGGGTTTTGTGTATAAGGATTTACTATATGATGCAAACTACGAAACAGGGAAGAAGGGGGAAAACCAATGTATCAGTCAATAGGCCAAGTATTAGTCCTACGATTAATGAGTTACCAAATTGTTATTATGACAAGACAGATCAGTGAACAACCTAGGGTTAAATCCAATTGCCTACAGACAGATGGTCAGGTATAAAGGGGTCGAGCCATACCTGTAGGAACCATACGATCGTGTACAGGGAAGAACCTACACTCTTTGTATCAAGCTTACACTTACATTAGATTACACTGTATATTAGTTATTGTGTAGCAGTACGCCTAATGTATCGGTTGCACTAAGTACACCATAAATCTGGAAAGAGTAAAGGAGCGGGGGTATCAGTCTATAACAGGGTAAGTATCTCTAGAATTCCTCATGAGGATTTAACAGCTGTGGTATCATAATTGGGGGAGACATTAACATAAAGGATACCTTGGTAATCAACTCTGAAATTGGAAGTGGGTTCCTGTGACAGTTTAGTTATGGAGGTGCAACCAATTACCTGTGAAGGTGAGGGCACAGCAAGACGTATTAGCCATGGTTGAATAGGAGAGGGGATTGTACTCATGTTCCAGTGTGGAACGGGTACATGTGGAGGCCTCCTACATGTTCAATTCGTAGGAGGGTGTGTATCCTATATAGGTACTGGAGTGTCAAGAAGGGGGGATGAAATAGAGTATCATATACGAGTGGTCAGGATACAGATAGTACATATGGGAAATTACCAATTTAAATGCAAGATGGTCGACAGGTTCGGTGTCCACATATAAATCAGGCAATGGAAAGAGTATACTCTATGGCAGAGTTTAACCATATAGATGTTTTGACTTGGGGACAGACTACCTGGAGCTGGGTTAAACCTGGGTACTAGTAGGAGATACCACACCAAGTTAGGATTATCCAGGGTTAGATGTATGTGCAATAGCAGAGAGGTACTCTCATGCATCATAACCTGAGATACTTTCTGTATTAAAGTATCAGCTAAAACCTTGTAATGTACAGTTGAGGTTCAAACCAAGAGAAATAGGCATTATGTATCAATGCACAAGGGAAGCTCTGAATATAGGACAGTAGTGTGTTAGTAACATTCAAATAGAATACTGCTATTAGGAATTTGGGAGCCTGGGTTTCATAAATGTATGTGAACCAGTATCAAATGGACTGGAGCAGAGGTTAGTATCAGAACCTTTGGACCACATTAAATCTTTAGGAGGTTATCAGGGTTTACTTGTCAGTTACATACTAAGAAAATTAACACCTCCTGCTTACAACTAATGGTCAGTTGCCATAATATATCAACAACAATGTTGATGCATGGAGTGCAAAGAAGAATTACATAGGTTAATGCAATGGTAACAGTTGAGATCTATGGGAAATTCAAGAGTAGACAAGTGCATATGGCCCCTTATGCTATATTATACATAAAGCAACATCTAAGCTGTAAGAATACAACATGTCCACTAAATGTTACTGAACAATAGCTTACACCAAACTAAGGGGCGGGAAATGGTGATAATACTAGTAGGTGAACTAGTATAGTTAGTCACCAAGATATAACAGATGCACCTAGAACAAAGTTAGTATCAGATACCCATAGGTATAGTAATGTCAATTGTGTTGAGTAATAAAAGAGCTAACAGTAAAGGGGGATTTAGCAAGTTCTATATACCTAGAGGAATAAATAATAATATTCACATAGACAATATAGAAAGGAAGATGAGTATACACTGGACAGGGACCATAAGTAGTCTAGATTGGATGTCTATAAAGAAACCCAGTTGACTTAGAGTTA
Source organism: Iris pallida (assembly GCA_029216955.1). Classification (NCBI taxonomy): domain Eukaryota; kingdom Viridiplantae; phylum Streptophyta; class Magnoliopsida; order Asparagales; family Iridaceae; genus Iris; species Iris pallida. The sequence continues at coordinate 4,618,395 of JANAVB010020797.1, forward strand.
CCCTAAAAGCCTAATAAACAAATAATTAGTGTAGTCAATGTATTTCCATATTTGACATTATAAATTATGTAATAGGTTATTTGAATTCGGATTTGGCACCAGATCCGTACAGTAGCTCAGGACAACAGATAAGTATACCTTGTCGAACTTATGCAGTATTTACATGTTTTCTCTTTCCATGTTATTTTCTTCTCATATTGTACCTGGATTATCATCTACTACTTTACCTGATTTCTCGTTATACGTACACGTAGAATTGTTCTTATTTTCCATTATTGCTTGTCGTATTAGATCTTCGTATTCTTGTACATTTTTTGAGATTGTCATTGTCCAGTACTATGTCGCTATGTCCTTGATTAACTTGACCGGATCTTGTAGGAGAGGAGATTGATACTAGGATTGATTATTCTCGATTGGGAGTATCTTGTATTGCACTACAATAGAGACATACTATAGATTGGGAGTATCTTGCATTGTACTACAGTCTATAGGAGTTATTCGATTGATTGTTAACCAAGTCTAGTATTACATTTTCCACATGACATGTCACTTCTTAGATGTTCTTCTTGCACTGTTCTTATCTTCCATACATGTTACTGTCATAGCAGTAGTCATGTTTTTATGTATCTTGCTAGTCCCCTGAGGACCTGGTGATCTCTCCAGGTTTAGCCGAGGTTGATCCAGGCGCATACGAGCAGGTGTATGAGCCACATCACGGTACCACTGCAGCTGATGATGTCATTGATGCTTAGCATAGTTGGATCTTGTTATTTTATTTTCATGTTTCTATTTTATTTTTGTCTACTGGTAGTGGATTTGTGTCCACCGGACGTGACTTGAATTCTTAATAACCTGAGACGTCATTTTATCAATCATTATTCAATTCTTCAGTATTTATTTATTGCTTATTGGAGTTGGTTGTACCTTTACTTCTGTGGATGAGATATAGATTGCCTCGATTGTTCTAGATTTCTGTGACCATGAGTTTATAGACAGCGTTATACCGTCGACACTGCGGTGTAGGCTAGACTTGGACACAGACTTGTATCCGAAAAGCGGGTGCGGGGAATGACACGTGCCGAGTCGAGCCTTGACTGGTTAGATCTGGCCGGATCTCCTCCGTCTCGAGCCACCGCCGATGTGGCCGTTCCTGAGCTCTCCTTCGTCGGAGACGCTAGCTATGCTTCCCTCCCTCGCCTCGATCTCCTCTACCCTCATATTCAGCCATGCCTTCCTGAGGCCGGGCGCCACCAGATCTGGGACATTGGTCGTCCAAGCTCGTCAAAAACTACTCGAGACGGCCATCCCTAACTTCTATGACCACTGCTTTGCTCCATCATCGTGCATCCGTCACCGGACCACCAGCCAAGCATCCTCTCAGCGCAGTCCCAGTAAGTATCATCTTCTCATGCTTCCTTTCTTTCATTTCTTTATTCATTTTTATTTTTCTCTCTATAAGAGAGTGTAGGTATGGGGGGATGACTGGGTCAGGCTAGAGCACCAACAGGACAATAACCCATAGGCTTAAGAAAAGGAAAAAAAAGATTGGAAGTGGACTGGGTGAGTATTGGGCCAGCGAGCCCAATGAGCCAGTGGGATTGAGAAAAAAAAGAATGAGAAAGAAATAGAAAAGAAAAAGAAATAAGGAAATATGATTGGCATTGGGCTTGAGTTATGGTTTTAGCTATTATTGATTGTTAGTTAGCTAGTTTTAAGTATTATTTAGTAGTTAATCAAGAATTGTTAGTAAGATTTATTGGTTAGTTATTAAGTTAGAATTATAGGTTTGATAATTATTGGTTGGGGAATCAGATAGAATAATTAGTAAAAAGGAATTCTAGGAATTCCCAAATAGATTTTGACCTAACACTTACTTACTATTTTGTAGGTGGTAGTGCTATTCACACCATTTGGACTTGAGGCATGTACACTCCTTACTCATATTTCTTTATATATTATAAATGTAATATTTTTTTGTCATGACATGTTTTATATTGTGACATAGTTTGACACGTGATAGTATTTCTTGATCATAATCATGTTTCTTGATCGTGATACATGTTTATTGATCATGCTCGTGATCCTGACTTGTTTATTGGTTGTGTATCGAATATTGATTATGACTTGTGTTCCATATCGTTATTGATATTATCTCAGAGAAGGAAAAATGCCAAGTAGGTACGTGGTCACACTCATATTATCATAAATACCGTAAATAGAACACATACATCTCACGTATGTCATGTCGTATTCCCATCGTTAATAACCATCTTCGGATGTGCCATATTACCCCAGCCTGACCACATATTAAACAAGGTATTTCAATTGCACATTGTTTCTAGTCGTGTTTATTCTTCGTCATGGTTATTCTCATAGTTGTTCATGTTGCAGGTTGCATCGCATGACATCATTCAGTGTCACGTATTCTAGTTCATTATTTTCTGTATTTATTTTACTGCTTTATTTTGTATTGTGCAACATTTGTTTGGATGTACTTTGCTTCTTTTCGGACTAGGTCATTGACATATTAGGCTAGGACATGAGGATGACATTGGATTGGACGACAACTTATGGAAGGTTATAGAAGACTTAGATTCTATGTGAGATATATGTAGCAGGTTATTTTGATGAGACATATGTATGAGTTGTATTATTTTTCTGTGGATATGGATTACCATATTTGTTTCCGGAGGATTGGACATGTACTATGTACTCAAGTGATAGTGAATGTTGTGATCATGTGTGTGGACTTGGTTTTGTTTACTAGTTTCATGATTGAGCAAAAGATCAATTTTGTGGTTAATTGGTGACTATCGAGGTCTAGACAGCTAACTAATATCGATTCTGTAGCGTAGACTGGACGTATCTATGCACCCATATCCGAATATACGGGCGCGGTGTCATGCCCCAACTCACCGAATTGTTTGTCTTCGCTGGAGCGTGATGTCATACAAGTCTAATTTGGACTTGTACAAGGCAAGTATATACATTTGATAATTCTTTTGCTGACAACAAGTTGAAATTTAACAGTGCAGAGAGTTAAAGACGCAACATAGGAAGAAAATAGGCTTTTCATTGATAAAACTTACAGAGTATGTGCAAGGTCATTTTTATATTACATATGTCGTTGCGGCTACATTCTTTGAAACACAAAAGAAAAACTCTTGACAGCTCCCATAAAATAATGCTGGCCATTCCATACATACATGCCCCTTTATACATTTGAACAAAAAAGCCTTCGATTTGAACTGGGCTTCAAAATATGAGAGCTTCGAGCCGTCTACCGTTCTTCAGCTTCAGCTTAGTCTCGTGCTTCCGCAGCACGCTCGTCACTTGAGGAGTTGGGGGTTAGCACACTTGCTAGTGAGCGAAACGAACTCACTCGGCTAAACCGACACTGCTTATTAAGGATTTAAGCATTCGAAGTGATCTTTCTATTTAGAACTAAATGAGTTGCAGTTCATATCGAAGGCATAGTTTAAAACAGTAAATAATATAACCATTTTTAACTTATCTTACAATGATCGCGCTCCTGCCTGCATAAAACAGATATAATACTTACCACCTGCACAAGCCAATAAATAAGCATGTTATCTATCTTATATGCGGTCATTGGTGTTACGACACCACGAGGGACAATTCTCAATGACATTCCGACATGCCCTACAGGCCAGGTTGCGAGCCTAACTGGGGATCACGCAATGCCTCGTGCAAAGTACGAATCTCAAATTCCCCCTAGGTCGATTCGGTCTCGACGTGCCCGGATACCGCATAGAGTAAAATAATACCTTGTACACAAGTTGTCCATGATCATGTAATGGTGTGAACAGTTTAATCTAGGCAACATAATGTATGACACAAACGAGTTTAGCAGTAAAAATCTGTGTCTCATGCAACAATTTATTAATTTCCCTCAAAGCCGTTGTAGAGGTTAAAAATTAAGCTGCGCCACCCATTTAAGTGTTCGATCATCAGATGGCGCTAAAATATTATATTGTGCCAAACAATCAAGTTGCGAAGGATCAGGCTACGCCAACGTGTCACGACCCGCACCCACTGTGAGGGTACGAGAGCGTAACAACGCCCAGCCTGCGCCGCAGTGTCGGCGGTAGAACGTTGTCCTAGGTCACAACATCTATCAATATAAAGCTAAGCAGTTTATACTCCCCGAGTGGGGGTGACATAGCAGAAAGTAAACTCAATCACAACTAAAGAAGAAGAAGCACGATATGATAAAGAACTCAAGGAAAATACAGATGATCAGAAAGTCTAAGATAATATCTCAGCAATATCCAGAAATACATGGTCTCAGCTACTGAAAATGAAAGAATATACTCAACCCCAAATCTCAAAGGCAGAAATAAAGTCTAACTACTAGTCTCAAGACAACATAAGTAAGATAAAGCCTAACTAAGCTAGTCTAGGCAGTAGGGTAAAGTCGTCAGCTAGAGCTGTCCTGCAAAAGGTATCCGCACAGGCCTCCTCCTTGTCCTCTGTAATATTTTCAACAGGTCCAGTCAGAACAGGAGCGAGCACAATACATCTCAACAGTTCATAGCGGATTAGAAAATATAATCATGCAGTAAAGTAAGATATAGATGCTGAAGAAATGCAATATGTAAACAGAGAGAGAACTGTAATAGAAATATCTACTATAAGTAAAGAACTAACAGTGGCTAGTGAGTCAGAGTATAATATAGACATGTAAATGGCATAGGATGATTCTGATGCTACACTACGGAAGGATTCTGATGCTACACTACTTGAAAATTATTCATATGTCTACTTCTACTCCCCCTTACCCCCAATTAATACACAAGGATCCAACCAGGTTATGTTATGATTCTATGTAACGGTCCCCGAAGGGTGGTACATAGTAGTCCCATAAATGGGGATTCTGGGAAACCCAATAAATGGGATAAGGATTCAAAGAAGACTCTGTGATCATAAGAGTATATGTCACAAGTGATCAAAGAACCAAAGAAGCATAGTGATACGCCATGTAAGTGAAACACACAGAACATAGAGTACCCCGATGCTCCTTGAAGGGATAATATCTCGGGGAGGGATCCATATTGTACTAATCCGTGTGACCAACGTGACAGTATCAAGTAAAGTAATTTAATGCAGAAAAATAATTCTAAGCAGGATATGAAATGATCAGAGAATGTACTCGCCTGTATCTGAGTGTCCGGATGAAATGTACTGTCCGAAGAGAGGTGTCTGGCTCCTAATCAGAACAGCACAGGTCACAATAAGTCTAAAATGATATAATGAAGTCCTACTATGCATTCTACATGATTCTAGGTCAATCTAGACCAAAGTCAACTTTTGGTCAACTCTGGTCAACCTTAGAAGTCAAACTAGGTCAACCAAGTCAAACCTAAGTCAAACTAGTCTATACTAGGCTAATACGACTATTCTAAGTCTAACAAGGCTGCACAAGTCTAATCTAGGCTCCACACTGACACACAGACACTCACATAGGCCATAGGCTAAGAGACTAGGCCATAGGCTAAGCCATGTCTAAAACCAACCATACATCACATCTACACAAGGCTATTCTATATCTAAAATAATACACAAATTACATATAGGCTAACTATATGAATACCACACATACATTATCTATCCATATTAATATATGATATGATAACATACAAAGGCATATAGGTATCTATAGTATATCACACATATATTATAGGATACCTAAAATGGAATCTCACATACTCAAGCATAAAGAATGGGAATGAAATGTGTTTGTGTGTGTGTGAAATAGACACATAGACATGTGAGTGGTGTGTGTATGTGTTAGGCAAAAACAGTGAGACATGAGAGTGTATAACATGTATGTGTGTGTAGGATAAATTTATGAGAGCATGTGTGTGTATGGGTGACTTGTGTGTGTGTGGGATACTGTAGGAATAGTGAGTAAGAGAGTGAGGATGCATGTGTGTGTGTGTGGGCTACTGTAGGAACAGTGAGTAGGAGAGTGAGGATGCATGTGTGTGTGTGTGTGTATGTGAGTGGCATGAAAACAGTGTGATACAACAGGAATGGGGAAATGTAAAATCAGTGAAGTGAGGGTGTTCATGTGTGTGTGAAAACATGAGACATAGGCTAAACAGTGAGGCAAAAGTGAAGAACCCATAACTCAGTCTCTAGTTCAGACCCAAAACAACTCAGATATCTCAGTTTAAAGAGAACACAAAATCAGTTCAGATTTCCACACTTGCATTCTCAGATAACAGTCCCAAATCAATCTCAGATTTCACATAGAAGAACCCAATCTCAGTTTAAAACCAAATCAAACTTAGATAACATGTTGAAATCATTTAAAACAGTTCAATTAGGAACCAAAAATCAGTTTTCAACAGTCCCTTATAACCCAGTTTTCCGCCATATTGGCATTCCAGATTTTGAACCCAAAAACAGTCCCAAATCCTTCCAAATTTGACACACAATTAGAACACAAATAGGGGTACACATTAGGGCTTTAAACTACACTATTTAATAGTGAAGTATAGATCAAAATTGATAACAAAAATCGAATTTACAAATATGGAACAGAACAGAAATGGACAGATAATGTAGGTATCATAAAAATAGAAAAAAAATGAGAATTGATCAATTAAATTGAACTAAAACATCAAATCAGTGGTTGGTAATGTTTACACTAATTGAGTACGTGTCACACAAGAGTTTGTGTCCACCCAAGTGGACACAAACGTGTCCAATCACATTAAATATGAAAATAGTGCACAAACAGTACAACACAGGATAATTATCGTGCACGTGTTCACGGTGTCCGTGCACATGACACGACACGACACAACCTACGTGGTCGTGTCCAAGTGTCAACCTCGTGTAGGGCTAGGGTTAGGACACCCTGCCACGTGTCCACGATACGCGTGCGTGACACAGGACACGCGTATCAGTGCTCAAAGTGACAGCCGACTGTGCAGTGCACAAATAAGTGCACGCGCTTGTGTGTGTTCGACACGACACGTGGGGCTCTGAAATTTGGGAAGCCCCGTGTCAGTGTCGGCCCCGTACCACACGTCAAATTTGACATGTCGAAGTGTCGTATCCAAGGCGTTGTGTCCCCCGAAGTGTAGGGGGCATGCACAGTGCCCGTGCACGCGCGCGCGCGACCCTGTGTTCGCGTGTCCGTGCAGACTCGACACGACACGAAAATGACACAAGGACACCAGAAACATGTAAGCGACACCTAAACCTAATTTTCTATTCAAATACAATCCCAAAATTCACTCGAAATGCCCATTGAGGTATTTCAACAAACACATGCAACATGGGCTGATACATGTCTAATTAGGACACGAAATGGACACAAATTTTAGGGCTTCCTATTCCTACAGTTAGGTTAGGCCTAGGACTCCCTAGATATGCAATAAAATCAGGATTCTATGGTGTGGAATGAAAATTACCTATATGTATCAAATCCTTCAAAAAGCTCTACAAAGAGGTGTTCTTCTTGATAGCCAACTCCTCCAATTTGCTCCCAAGCTGAGATTACTTGATACCAACAGCAAGAGGAAAAAAATTAGAACCCATTGCAATTGGTTTGAGGGAAAAATGAGTTAAAATGGATTTTCTAGGATTTAATGAAGATGGGGACTTACCTCCTTCTAAAACTTGGCAAAATTCCTAATGGAGGCTAGCCCTAACTTTGAGGGGTATTAAATAGGATGGGGGAGACCATCATGACCAGCTATGGGTTGATTGAGGGTTAGGGTTTGGCTACATGGTGTGGGCCTATGGGCTTTAAGTCTCAAGTCATTAGTCATGACTTATGAAGTCATAAGCCATTCTAGCCTAATCAATTCCTAATCTCTCCAAACAAGTTTCAAAGAGTTAAATCTCACTAACTTAGGTCAAGCGAAGGTTACTTAACCTAACCAAGTAGTCATAACCTAGGTTAGTCTCTAGGTTAGTCTCCTAGTCAACACTAGTCAAAGTCAACTATAGGCCCAAAATCAATTATACTAAAAATTACTAAAAATCACATTAATTCTAATAAATCTAATTAATACTAACTATCACTAACCATGGTTAGCTAAGACTAGCTGTGACTAATCTAGGTTAGGTCCAAACCAAGTTAGGCTAATCACAAAACATGGCAATCAATTAAATAATATTAAAATACACCATTCTTAATAATACATTAAATTCCAAATAATATATATTAAATTCAATTAAAATCAAAATGACAAAAGTTTCCTCGAACTGGAAATGATAAATGAAATACCCTAACCACATGGCTAGGCTCTAGGTTAAGCTGTCTCTAGTGTTACACTATCAAAACACCAAAATCATAAGTCATGATTTAAAAATAGTTTTAAAATAATTTAAAATTACCAAAAATTACATCATGATTTAAAATATCATTATTAAAAGATTAAAATTACAAAATTTTAAAATTACCCTCATCTGGAAAACTGGGTGTTACAATCCTACCCACCCTATAAAAATTTCGTCCTCGAAATTAAAATGTTCCTACCCCTTCTAGGTCAAACCCCCACAATCAAAGTCTCAAAACTTAATCAATCATACAATCTAAAAGGATGGCATACAGGATCATGGCATACGGTGGTAATGAAAGTCTCATCTAGGTATACTAGTCATACTAGACCAAAGCAATCATAGGGTATCAAAACATACAAGCAATCAAGGATGTTGAACTAGGAAAGTTACAAAAACAACAATCATCAAAGCTGTAAGGCAGTCTACCATCCTATATGAAAACTGGTAATTATCAAAAATAAAATAAGATAACTTCTAATCATCTATAAAGGGGTACTATTTAAGAAAATCAGAACCAAAAGTTTAAGGAACGAAGGTCAATAGCGTTGAATTCCAAACATAATATAATATATTGAGAGTGTGTTAGAGAGAGAAAAGCTAGCATTATGTAAGAGTTATGTGGTTGTGTGAAATATACATGAAAGTGTATAGGAGGATTTGTGTCCCAACTATAGCTATCAAGTTACACTATTCATGGCATATTGGTTAAGCAGTCTACAAGGCACAACCTATTTACTCATAACATGCATGGCTAACCATGTATATAAGTATATCTATATGTATAGAGAGGTAGAGATTTAATTATCCATCTACATATACTATAACATGTATAGAGAACTATATATATATATATATATATATATATAGCTATGTGAACATAACATAGAGGTGAAGGGTTAGGTTTACATGGCAGTTGTGAACATTAGTGTAGAGTGTCAAGTGTACATGGGTTAAAATTTGAGATGAAGGGTTCAATCATTCAGTTTAGCTCAATATTATATTTTAGATCTGAAAATGAACTACACATTTGAAAGTAATGAAAAAAATGTTAACATATATTCAGTTTTCAAATTTTTGGAGAAATTCGAACATAAAAACCAACTCAATGTTTACCACAACCACAACCTAACATGTACGAGTATGAAACCTAACTTATATACCTACACACAACAATGTATACGGCTCAAACATTACAATTTTAAAACTGCAATTTGAACTAAACACTTAGAATCCAAGGTTAAAGGTTTACTATGTACACAGTCTCAGATTTGACAATTCAACACAAAACTCAACCAATTTCTTTAAGAAATGAAACCCTGTATATAACATACATGTGTAGTGGTGTAAGCAAAACTAATAACATGAAATTTAAATTTAAATTATGAATTTAATATGGAGAACAGAGAACTAGTCACTGATACTGCACTATATTAGAATACTAGGATTTTGAGAACTTAACATCAATCATATTAACATGCATTTAGATAGGTTGGTAACATGTGTAGTATGCATACGTGTCAGGCAAGTATCTGTGTCCACTATATATGTATATTTAAGGTAATACAAGAAATAATGACAAGAAGGAAATAATGATAAAATCTATTCTGCTTATCTGTTTAAAAGAAGGAACCATTTGAAACCAGAGTTATAATATCAAATCTAAGTCAAGGTCTAGCAAAATCATGGATTCATTATTTTAAGAAGAAATTCATAGTAAGAAGTTACACAAAGTTTATAAAAGCAGCTAAAGCTACTCCTAAGTTAAATAATGAGAAGCAAAACAAAACAGATAATAATAATTAAAAAAAATTGAAGGACTGAAACAAAAGTAGAGAAAACATGTTCAAAAATATTTAAGGTATAATCTGATAATCATATGCATCTTCCTGAAATTATGTTGTCAGAATTCTGCCACGCCAATAAGCATAGCTGCAATAAACGATAGAGTCCATAATAAGGCATACACCCTATAATCATGTTATCTAGAATTCTTACCACGCCATCCGGTATGGCTGTAAGAAAATCTAGATTTCATAACTAAGTATAGCTATATCAGGCTCTACGTCCTTGTCATGCTAGCAAATATGACTGCAATAAATTCTAAATTCCATAATAAAGTAGACTTTTACCTTTCTCACTGTCCTTATCAAGTATGTTATCAGGTTATACCTAAATTCCAAAAAAAAATGTACATATACATATAAATACAAACTCAACAACAACTAATCATCAAGATTCAAAATTCAACAATAATCTATCAAAAATTATAAAAATACAGACTCAAATTCAACCACTAACATCAAAATTCAAAATTCAACAATCTTCCATCAAAATCAATAAATACAAACTCAAATTCAACAATAATCTATCAAAATTAAATTCAACAACAGAAAGTAAAGATAAATCAAATCAAGGGAAGAGAGTTTTCAAATCGAAGTTAAAATAAGATTCTCAAGGGTCGTCCCAGGAATCTCTCAAGGAGGCCTAACTGTGATTGAGTACCTTCAAAAATATCCTAATCCTACTGCAGGCTATAGTGATACTCTAGTTCGAATACCACTACATAAACTCGACCTACATGGGCCACCACTAAAAACGTGTCACGACCCGTACCCACTGTGAGGGTACGAGAGCGTAACAACGCCCAGCCTACGCCGCAGTGTCGACGGTATAACGTTGTCCTAGGTCACAACATCTATCAATATAAAGCTAAGCAGTTTATACTCCCCGAGTGGGGGTGACATAGCAGAAAGTAAACTCAATCACAACTAAAGAAAAAGAAGCACGATATGATAAAGAACTCAAGGAAAATACAGATGATCAGAAAGTCTAAGATAATATCTCAGCAATATCCAGAAATACATGGTCTCAGCTACTGAAAATGAAAGAATATACACAATCCCAAATCTCAAAGGCAGAAATAAAGTCTAACTACTAGTCTCAAGACAACATAAGTAAGATAAAGCCTAACTAAGCTAGTCTAGGCAGTAGGGTAAAGTCGTCAGCTAGAGCTGTCCTGCAAGAGGTATCCGCACAGGCCTCCTCCTCATCCTCTGTAATATTTTCAACAGGTCCAGTCAGGACATGAGCGAGCACAATACATCTCAACAGTTCATAGCGGATTAGAAAATATAATCATGCAGTAAAGTAAGATATAGACACTGAAGAAATACAGTATGTAAACAGAGAGAGAGAACTGTAATAGAAATATCTACTATAAGTAAAGAACTAACAGTGGCTAGTGAGTCAGAGTATAATATAGACATGTAAATGGCATAGGATGATTCTGATGCTATACTATGGAAGGATTCTGATGCTACACTACTTGGATATTATTCACATGTCTACTTCTACTCCCCCGTACCCCCAATTAGTACACAAGGATCCAACCAGGTTATGTTATGATTCTATGTAACGGCCCCCGAAAGGTGGTACATAGTAGTCCCATAAATGGGGATTTTGGGAAACCCAATAAATGGGATAAGGATTCAGAGAAGACTTTGTGATCATAAGAGTATATGTCATAAGTGATCAAAAAACCAAAGAAGCATAGTGATACGCCATGTAAGTGAAACGCACAGAACATAGAGTACCCCGATGCTCCCTGAAGGGATAACATCTCAGGGAGGGATCCATATTGTACTAATCCGTGTGACCAACGTAACAGTATCAAGTAAAGTAATTTAATGCAGGAAAATAATTCTAAGCAGGATATGAAATGATCAGAGAATATACTCGCCTGTATCTGAGTGTCCGGATGAAATGTACTGTCCGAGGAGAGGTGTCTGGCTCCTAATCAGAACAGCACAGGTCACAACAAGTCTAAAATGATATAATGAAGTCCTACTATGCATTCTACATGATTCTAGGTCAATCTAGACCAAAGTCAACTTTTGGTCAACTCTGGTCAACCTTAGAAGTCAAACTAGGTCAACCAAGTCAAACCTAAGTCAAACTAGTCTATACTAGGCTAACAAGACTATTCTAAGTCTAATAAGGCTACACAAGTCTAATCTAGGCTCCACACTGACACACAGACACTCACATAGGCCATAGGCTAAGAGACTAGGCCATAGGCTAAGCCATGTCTAAAACCAACCATACATAACATCTACACAAGGCTATTCTATATCTAAAATAATACACAAATTACATATAGGCTAACTATATAAATACCACACATACATTATCTATCCATATTAATATATGATATGATAACACACAAAGGCATATAGGTATCTATAGTATATCACACATATATTATAGGATACCTAAAATGGAATCTCACATACTCAAGCATAAAGAATGGGAATGAAATGTGTTTGTGTGCGTGTGAAATAGACACATAGACATGTGAGTGGTGTGTGTATGTGTTAGGCAAAAACAGTGAGACATGAGAGTGTATAACATGTATGTGTGTGTAGGATAAATTCATGAGAGCATGTGTGTGTGTGGGTGACTTGTGTGTGTGTGGGCTACTGTAGGAACAGTGAGTAGGAGAGTGAGGATGCATGTGTGTGTGTGTGTATGTGAGTAGCATGAAAACAGTGTGATACAACAGGAATGGAGAAATATAAAATCAGTAAAGTGAGGGTGTTCATGTGTGTGTGAAAATATGAGACATAGGCTAAACAGTGAGGCAAAAGTGAAGAACCCATAACTCAGTCTCTGGTTCAGACCCAAAACAACTCAGATATCTCAGTTTAAAGAGAACACAAAATCAGTTCAGATTTCCACACTTGCATTCTCAGATAACAGTCCCAAATCAATCTCAGATTTCACATAGAAGAACCCAATCTCAGTTTAAAACTAAATCAAACTCAGATAACACATTGAAATCATTTAAAACAATTCAATTAGGAACCAAAAATCAGTTTTCAACAGTCCCTTAAAACCCAGTTTTCAGCCATATTGGCATTTCAGATTTTGAACCCAGAAACAGTCCCAAATCCTTCCAAATTTGACACACAATTAGAACACAAATAGGGGTACACATTAGGGCTTTAAACTACACTATTTAACAGTAAAGTATAGATCAAAATTGATGACAAAAATCGAATTTACAAATCTGGAACAGAACAAAAATGGACAGATAATGTAGGTATCAGAAAAATAGGAAAAAAATAAGAATTGATCAATTAAATTGAACTAAAACATCAAATCAGTGGTTGGTAATGTTTACACTAATTGAGTACGTGTCACACAAGAGTTTGTGTCCACCCAAGTGGACACAAACGTGTCCAATCATATTAAATACGAAACTAGTGCACAAATAATGCAATACAGGATAATTATCGTGCACGTGTTCACGGTGTCCGTGCACACGACACGACACGACACAACCCACGTGGTCGTGTCCAAGTGTAGTGCGCCGTATTTCTTATTTTCTTTGATTAGTTAGTTATGGTTTATTTCATATTTAGCATTGTAGTTTAATTGTCATTTATCGTTCATGGATTAATTCTGATTAATGGAGCTTGGTTTATTGAGTATTTTATGGTTCATTATGGCATTACATTGGCTTGGTTTGGTTCGGTTTAGTGGGTTTGGCTTGGTTGGGTTTTATGTGAACCAAACCACTCCCACCTACCACCACCCTTATTTATATCCTACTCTCTCTTCCATTATTACTCATTTCTTCTTCTCCATCTTTACTCTTCACCTACCAGGAGAGAGAGAGAGAGAGCTTAGGCAAGTGCAACTTGCTTCATGGAGGAACCCAAATTTTATTGTTCCATTCTCTTCCTTGCAGCATTATAACACTCTTTAGTACTTAGCATTTTCGATTTCCATGGCTAGATTCTTGTAGATCTAAGTTTATTTTATTTTTGGGTTTTCTTGGGTTTTGATCTACTTAATCTTGTTATTTCTAAGTTTTGATGGTTCCATGTTGTAGAGCATCTCATTCTGCCCCATTTTGACCTATGGAAGTTCAGATTTGGACTCCGGATGAAGGTTTCATGGAACTTGGAAGCATGGATTCTTGGTGTTCTTCTTCTCGGAAGCTTGGAGAAGAAGAATAGTGCTTGACTTGACCGCATGATAATTCATGTGGCAAGCGATTCAGCCGCATGAGACTCTCAGCCGCATAGGCTGGATCTCAGCCGCATGGGCTCGTTTTCTATCAGCCGTATGTACGTCCATCGCCCCCTGGCCGCATATGCGTCCATCTCCTTGAACCGCATGAACTCAAGCACTCGCGAGCCGCATAGGCCCTGATCACCGAGCCGCAAGAGAACCCCCAGACTCTGGCCGCATGGACTTCTGAGTCCGGGCCGTATGACCCTGATTAATTCCCAGCCGCATATGCATCCTTCATTTTCTGAGCCGCATGGGCTTCTACTAAGCCGCATACGCCTGACCCTATTCAGCCGCATGGACTTCTCTTTTGCTGGCCGCATGAGACCCAATTTCTTGGAGTCGCATGCGCCCTCGTCTCCCTGAGCCGTATGCGCCCCCTTGTCTTGGCCGCATGGGATCCAGCGACCCAGGCCGCATGCGCTCTCCTAATTGGGCCGCATGTGTCCTATCCTTTCCTGGCCGCAGAAGCCTGAGCCGCATGACCTTTCTATAGCCCTGTGTACTATTATTTTATTATTAATTGCCCATGTCTTGTAACCTTTATTGTATATTTTTACGCCCATTTTATATCCTTACGCCTTTTGTCATGAATTTGATAATCTCGAATTTAATTATTATGTTTGGAATGATAACTGACATGCTTGATAGTGGCCCGCCGTGGTGCACTCCTGACTTGATAACTTGACCTGATAATTTGACCTGCTACACATGACACGACAGTGACCCATAGTGGTACACTCCTGACAAGTACCCTGATAATGCTTGATAGTGGCCCGTCGTGGCACACTCTTGATAAGTGATAGTGGCCCGTCGTGGCGCGCTCTTGATAAATCACTTCGGTGTCCTGGACACTGTGGTTGTTTGTATTGATTGTGCCTGTATAAACTACGAGTCTGGTTGTGTCTTGCATCATGTCTAGGGCATGATCCCTGAGTACCACGGTCAGGGATTCATACTGAATATGGCTAGGATTAATGACTAGATTAATCAAATAGTTCATGGAGAATTTCCCAGTTACCTGTTGCCCCTTTGGTCCCGGCCTTATATATATATACATGGGATTTGTTGCTATCCGTCGAGATGAGCACACTTCCAGCCCGCCGTCGAGCGTGGTACCTTAGGACACATGTATCTTACTACAGTGTGTCTGCTATATCCCGCTATCTTTTCCTTTTCTTGCTGGGATCACTCAGATAGTAACAAACAGGTAACCGGACTTAGAATTTTTATTACATCTTGCTAGTAACTAGGCCTGTGATAACCCTAGTTAGTTAAAGTAGCAAGCTGTACTTATTGCTTGGCCGTGATTGTTGGATGGGGTTCAATCTGTCTAGTCTTGTCTTGATCCTGTACAAGATTGTTACATATCCAGATTTCTTATATTTATCTTGTCGATAAATGGTGGGAGAAACCAAGTTCTGTTCAGACGAAGGTTACAACCCCGGTCCTTGTTTGGTTTACGGGTTGTAACCTGGTTATCTGAATAGTCCCATTGTTATCTCATCGTATATCATCCTGTCATGCTCTTCCTTATGTCCTGTCTTTTTTTTTATTCTGTACAAGATTGTCTTTTATATTTACCTGTCATACTTTTTCATAAATTACTGTCTCTTATTATGTAATTATATTATTGTGCTAATTTGCTGGTTTTAGTTCCTAAGTGAAGCCTCCTTTGTGGCGCTTGCTCTTTCTGGGGTCTGACCCAGCTGGTTTTTTATGGCCAGATACCGGAGCAGCAGCAAAGGATCTACCTGCTTTCCAGCCCGATGGTGACCGCCAGGCGTAACCAGGGCAACGAGTGGGTTTCTTTTGTTCTTCCACTTTATTGTACATTATTCTTTTGAGGCATTTAGCCGACGAGCACTTGTTAGCTCGATGCACTTTACCTTCTGTCTGCCTACGGGCTATAATCATGATTGGCAACTCGAGGTTGATCATTTATGACTTAACTCTTGCTAGTCCTCACATTTTGTACGACTAGCTTCATGATCATCTGGATATGTAATGTTTGGGATGCCTTACAATTGTATATTTGGTGATCTGATATCTTGTGATTATTATTAGTTGGTTGAGATTGAGACAATAGGATAATTTATGACCTTAAGAGACTGATGGCTTGTAGATAAACCCTCACATATCTAGACAGCCGTGACCGTATGGTGAGATAGATTCCATTTCATTATACGTAGCTGGCTATGTCTGTCCCCGCTCTCCAGTATTCTGGTTCTGGGGCGTAACATGGTTTAAGTGGTGGCCCATACAGGTCTTGTCAATCAAAAAATATGAGGGTTTACCGGATAGATGTCTCAATCTGTACTCGCCTTTGATCTCCACTCGTATCCTCTCATCTCCTTGGATTCCTGACTTGATAACATGCTTGCATTACTGTTCTATCCTGGTCCTTCCTTAATATTCCCGATGTTATTTCTTCAGTAGCATCGTTCCTGTTGATCAGCCGGAAGGAGTTCGGCCGACAGCACAGCAACAGCAAGAAGATCAAGATCAGTCATCAGCAGCCGCCTCCAGAGCCATGCCTTCTGGAGAACCAGTGCCCCCAGTCCAGCCAGTTCAGCCAGTAGGGTTAGAGGATGGGGTCTTGATAGGGCTCATCCGTGAGTTGCTTGCGTCTCAGGACCGTTGAGGTGATGCCTTACAGCAAGCAGTACAAGAAGCTATGAGCGAAAGTGGTCCTCGAGGGAATAGTACGGTCAACAATTTCAAGTGCCTGAATCCTTCCTTCTTCGACGGCAGCGAGGATGCTATTGCTGCAGACGCCTGGCTACAGGACATTGAAGTTATCTTGGAGGCAGCCAGGACCCCTGAAGCAGAGAAGGTGGCGGTGGTGCACCTACAGTTACTAGATCTAGCCCGCAGCTGGTGGGCTATGCAAGCAGCGAGTTTGGGTACGTCTGTCATGTGGGCGGTATTCAGCAATATATTCTAGACCAAGTGCTTCGACGCAGTGGCTAGATATGACCTGCAGGCCAGGTTTAGTAATCTCAGGCAGATGAGCAGGACGGTCGACGGAAATGCGGCCGAGTTTTCAAGGTTGAGTCGGTTTGCTCCCACCTTGGTGGCGACCGAGCTAGACAGAGCACAGCAATTTCAGCAGGGGCTCCACTTGGAGATCATATTGGCAGTAGAGCAGTTCGAGCACAGAACTTTTGATGTCGTCTTGCGAGCAGCGAGGAGGTATGAGTACACTTCCCGAAGGATAGCGGACCGGACCGGAGATCGAAAGCGATCTCACGACCAGATGAACCAATCCTCAGCACCAGCCCCAGCAGCTAGGGCCCTGACCATTGGAGCTACGAGGACAGATTCGGTTACCTCCTTACAGCATTCTGTCCCGACCTATCCCCAGCAGCAGAAGCAGAAGCGGCCTTTCGCAATCGGTTGTTCTCATTGCGGGAAGCCCGGGCATGTTGTTACTGAGTGTCGTAGAGCACAGGGATTGTGCTTGGTTTGTGGTTCGCCGGACCACATAATAGGATCTTGTCCGTTCAGAAACAGATCATCGTCGACAGTAACTAGTCCCTCGGTTATGGGACCAGCACCAGCACCAGAACCAGCTCCAGTTCACCAACCACAGCAGCTTCCGTTCCCGGGTCCATTGTCGTCTCAGGCCCAGGCCTTCCAGCAACAGAGGCCTCAGCAGTTCGCTCTGGCCCAGGCCCAGATCCAGAATCGGTAGAGAGGTATCTGTGTCCTATTGTCTTGCTTTCTGCCGTCGTTATACGGGACACATGTCATATTTCATGTATCCTAATTACAACGGTATATCCCTGGCCCGAGCCATGTCCTAGATCATTCGAAAACGGTTATTGGTACCAACCTGTTCGTATGAGGAGAGGCCCGTGTCCCTGTTTGACCAAAGAGAGAGACCTCAAGCGTAAGACTATCAGTTTAGTTCATGTTGCTTGAGTTCATCGCTCCTTGGGAGAGTCAAACGTGGGAGTGTGAGGATGATATCCGATCACGTTATCCCAATCGGTTTGGCTCGTGAGGTGTAATATCTTCCTTATGCCTTGCACTTCGATTCCTTGCTTGCATGTATGATTGTATGATTGATTGGTAGCATAGATTGCTTTCGATAGTATAGCTGTCCCGATATTCATAGCCTCTTGATTAAAATTTCGAGGACGAAATTCTTTTCAGGTGGGTAGGATGTAGTGCCCAGAAATTCGTAATACGTATTTTATACGTGTTCGTATTTCTGACCCGTATTTCTCATTTTCTTTGATTAGTTAGTTATGGTTTATTTCATATTTAGCATTGTGGTTTAATTGTCATTTATCGTTCATGGATTAATTCTGATTAATGGAGCTTGGTTTATTGAGTATTTCATGGTTCATCATGGCATTACATTGGCTTGGTTTGGTTCGGTTTAGTGGATTTGGCTTGGTTGGGTTTTATGTGAACCAAACCACTCCCACCTACCACCACCCTCATTTATATCCTACTCTCTCTCTTCCATTATTACTCATTTTTTCTTCTCCATCTTTACTCTTCACCTACCAAGAGAGAGAGAGAGAGAGCTTAGGCAAGTGCAACTTGCTTCATGGAGGAACCCAAATTTTATTGTTCTATTCTCTTCCTTGCAGCATTATAACACTCTTTAGTACTTAGCATTTTCGATTTCCATGGCTAGATTCTTGTAGATCTAAGTTTATTTCATTTTTGGGTTTTCTTGGGTTTTGATCTACTTAATCTTGTTATTTCTAAGTTTTGATGGTTCCATGTTGTAGAGCATCTCATTCTGTCCCATTTTGACCTATGGAAGTTCGGATTTGGACTCCGGATGAAGGTTTTATGGAACTTGGAAGCATGGATTCTTGGTGTTCTTCTTCTCGAAAGCTTGGAGAAGAAGAACAGTGCTTGACTTGACCGCATGATAATTTATGCGGCAAGCGATTCAGCCGCATGAGACTTTCAGCCGCATAGGCTGGATCTCAGCTGCATGGGCTCGTTTTCCATCAGCCGCATGTGCGTCCATCGCCCCCTGGCCGCATATGCGCCCATCTCCTTGAACCGCATGAACTCAAGCACTCGCGAGCCGTATAGGCCCTGATCACCGAGCCGCATGAGAACCCCCAGACTCTGACCGCATGGACTTCTGAGTCCGGGCCGCATGACCCTGATTAATTCCCAGCCGCATATGCATCCTTCATTTTCTGAGCCGAATGGGCTTCTACTAAGCCGCATGCGCCTGACCCTATTCAGCCGCAGGGACTTCTCTTCCGCTGGCCGTATGAGACCCAATTTCTTGGAGCCGCATGCGCCCTCGTCTCCCTGAGCCGCATGCGCCTCCTTGTCTTGGTCGCATGGGATCTAGCGACCCAGGCCGCATGCGCTCTCCTAATTGGGCCGCATGTGTCCTATCCTTTCCTGGCCGCATAAGCCTGAGCCGTATGACCTTTCTATAGCCCTGTGTACTATTATTTTATAATTAATTGCCCATGTCTTGTAACCTTTATTGTATATTTTTACGTCCATTTTATATCCTTACGCCTTTTGTCATAAATTTGATAATCCCGAATTTAATTATTATGTTTGGAATAATAACTGACATGCTTGATAGTGGCCCGCTGTGGTGCACTCCTGACTTGAAAACTTGACATAATAATTTGTCCTGCTACACATGACACGACAGTGACCCGTAGTGGTGCACTCCTGACAAGTACCCTGACAATGCTTGATAGTGGCCCGTCGTGGCGCACTCTTGATAAGTGATAGTGGCCCGTCGTGGCGCGCTCTCGAGAAATCACTTCGGTGGCCTGGACACCGTGGTTGTTTGCATTAATTGTGCCTGTATAAACTACGAGTCCGGTTGTGTCTTGCATCATGTCTAGGGCATGATCCCTGAGTACCACGGTCAGGGATTCATACTGAATATGGCTAGGATTAATGACTAGATTGATCAAATAGTTCATGGAGAATTTTCCAGTTACCTGTTGCCCCTTTGGTCCCGGCCTTATATATATATACATGGGATTTGTTGCTATCCGTCGAGATGAGCGCACTTCCAGTCCGCCGTCGAGTGTGGTACCTTAGGACACATGTATCTTACTACAGTGTGTCTGCTATATCCTGCTATCTTTTTCTTTTCTTGCTGGGATCACTCAGGTAGTAACAAACAGGTAACCGAACTTGGAATTTTTATTGCATCTTGCTAGTAACTAGGCCTGTGATAACCCTAGTTAGTTAAAGTAGCAAGCCGTACTTATTGCTTGGCCGTGATTGTTGGATGGGGTTCAATCTGTCTAGTCTTATCTTGATCCTGTACAAGATTGTTACATATCCAGATTTCTTATATTTATCTTGCCGATAAATGGTGGGAGAAACCAAGTTTTGTTCAGACGAAGGTTACAACCCCGGTCCTTGTTTGGTTTACGGGTTGTAACCTGGTTATCTGAATAGTCCCATGGTTATCTCATC
This sequence comes from Iris pallida, assembly GCA_029216955.1. Taxonomy (NCBI): domain Eukaryota; kingdom Viridiplantae; phylum Streptophyta; class Magnoliopsida; order Asparagales; family Iridaceae; genus Iris; species Iris pallida. The sequence continues at coordinate 4,639,239 of JANAVB010020797.1, forward strand.
GTATATCATCCTGTCATGCTCTTCCTTATGTCCTGTCTTTTTTTTTGATTCTGTACAAGATTGTCTTTTATATTTACCTGTCATATTTTTTCTTAAATTACTGTCTCTTATTATGTAATTATATTATTGTGCTAATTTGCTGGTTTTAGTTCCTAAGTGAAGCCTCCTTTGTGGCACTTGCTCTTTCTGGGGTCTGACCCAGCTGGTTTTTTATGGCCAGATACCGGAGCAGCAGCAAAGGATCTACCTGTTTTTCAGTCCGATGGTGAGCGCCAGGCGTAACCAGGGCAACGAGTGGGTTTCTTTTGTTCTTCCACTTTATTGTACATTATTCTTTTGAGGCATTTAGCCGACGAGCACTTGTTAGCTCGATGCACTTTACCTTCTGTCTGCCTACGGGCTGTAATCATGATTGGCAACTCGAGGTTGATCATGTATGACTTAACTCTTGCTAGTCCTCACATTTTGTACGACTAGCTTCATGATCATCTGGATATGTAATGTTTGGGATGCCTTACAATTGTATATTTGGTGATCTGATATCTTGTGATTATTATTAGTTGGTTGATATTGGGACAATAGGATAATTTATGACCTTAAGAGACTGATGGCTTATAGATAAACCCTCACATATCTAGACAGCCTTGACCGTATGGTGAGATGGATTCCATTTCATTATACGTAGCTGGCTATGTCTGCCCCCGCTCTCCAGTATTCTGGTTCTGGGGCGTGACATGGTTTAAGTGGTGGCCCATACAGGTCTTGTCAATCAAAAAATGTGAGAGTTTACCGGATAGATGTCTCAATCTGTACTCGCCTTTGATCTCCACTCGTATCCTCTCATCTCCTTGGATTCCTGACTTGATAACATGCTTGCATCATTGTTCTATCCTGGTCCTTCCTTAATATTCTCGATGTCATTTCTTCAGTAGCATCGTTCCTGTTGATCAGCCGGAAGAAGTTCGGCCGACAGCACAGCAACAGCAAGAAGATCAAGATCAGTCATCAGCAGCCGCCTCCCGAGCCATGCCTTCTGGAGAACCAGTGCCCCCAGTCCAGCCAGTTCAGCCAGTAGGGTCAGAGGATGGGGTCTTGATAGGGCTCATCCGTAAGTTGCTTGCGTCTCAGGACCGTTGAGGTGATGCCTTACAGCAAGCAGTACAAGAAGCTATGAGCGGAAGTGGTCCTCGAGGGAATAGTACGGTCAACAATTTCAAGTGCCTGAATCCTCCCTTCTTCGACGGCAGCGAGGATGCTATTGCTGCAGACGCCTGGCTACAGGATATTGAAGTTATCTTGGAGGCAGCCAGGACCCCTGAAGCAGAGAAGGTGGCGGTGGTGCGCCTGCAGTTACTAGATCTAGCCCGCAGCTGGTGGGCTATGCAAGCAGCGAGTTTGGGTACGCCTGTCATATGGGCGGTATTCAGCGATATGTTCTAGACCAAGTGCTTCGACGCAGTGGCTAGATATGACCTGCAGGCCAGGTTTAGTAATCTCAGGCAGATAAGCAGGACGGTCGACGGAAATGCGACCGAGTTTTCAAGGTTGAGTCGGTTTGCTCCCACCTTGGTGGCGACCGAGCTAGACAGAGCACAGCAATTTCAGCAGGGGCTCCACTTGGAGATCATATTGGCAGTAGAGCAGTTCGAGCACAGAACTTTTGATGCCGTCTTGCGAGCAGCGAGGAGGTATGAGTACACTTCCCGAAGGATAGCGGACCGGACCGGAGATCGAAAGCGATCTCACGACCAGATGAACCAATCCTCAGCACCAGCCCCAGCTGCTAGGGCCCTGACCATTGGAGCTACGAGGACAGATTCGGTTACCTCCTTACAGCATTCTGTCCCGACCTATCCCCAGCAGCAGAAGCAGAAGCGGCCTTTCGCAATCGGTTGTTCTCATTATGGGAAGCCCGGGCATGTTGTTACTGAGTGCCGCAGAGCACAGGGATTGTGCTTGGTTTGTGGTTCGCCGGACCACATAATAGGATCTTGTCCGTTCAGAAACAGATCATCGTCGACAGTAACTAGTCCCTCGGTTATGGGACCAGCACCAGCACCAGAACCAGCTCCAGTTCACCAACCACAGCAGCTTCCGTTCCCGGGTCCATTGCCGTCTCAGGCCCAGGCCTTCCAGCAACAGAGGCCTCAGCAGTTCGCTCTGGCCCAGGCCCAGATCCAGAATCGGTAGAGAGGTATCTGTGTCCTATTGTCTTACTTTCCACCGTCGTTATACGGGACACATGTCATATTTCATGTATCCTAATTACAACGGTATATCCCTGGCCCGAGCCATGTCCTAGATCATTCGAAAACGGTTATTGGTACCAACCTGTTCGTATGAGGAGAGGCCCGTGTCCCTGTTTGACCAAAGAGAGAGACCTCAAGCGTAAGACTATCAGTTTAGTTCATGTTGCTTGAGTTCATCGCTCCTTGGGAGAGTCAAACGTGGGAGTGTGAGGATGATATCCGATCACGTTATTCCAATCGATTTGGCTCGTGAGGTGTAATATCTTCCTTATGCCTTGCACTTCGATTCCTTGCTTGCATGTATGATTGTATGATTGATTGGTAGCATAGATTGCTTTCGATAGTATAGCTGTCCCGACATCCCTAGCCTCTTGATTAAAATTTCGAGGACGAAATTCTTTTCAGGTGGGTAGGATGTAGTGCCCAGAAATTCGTAATACGTATTTTATACGTGTTCGTATTTCTGACCCGTATTTCTTATTTTCTTTGATTAGTTAGTTATGGTTTATTTCATATTTAGCATTGTGGTTTAATTATCATTTATCGTTCATGGATTAATTCTGATTAATGGAGCTTGGTTTATTGAGTATTTCATGGTTCATCATGGCATTACATTGGCTTGGTTTGCTTCGGTTTAGTAGATTTGGCTTGGTTGGGTTTTATGTGAACCAAACCACTCCCACCTACCACCACCCTCATTTATATCCTACTCTCTCTCTTTCATTATTACTCATTTTTTCTTCTCCATCTTTACTCTTCACCTACCAGGAGAGAGAGAGAGAGCTTAGGCAAGTGCAACTTGCTTCATGGAGGAACCCAAATTTTATTGTTCTATTCTCTTCCTTGCAGCATTATAACACTCTTTAGTACTTAGCATTTTCGATTTCCATGGCTAGATTCTTGTAGATCTAAGTTTATTTCATTTTCGGGTTTTCTTGGGTTTTGATCTACTTAATCTTGTTATTTCTAAGTTTTGATGGTTCCATGTTGTAGAGCATCTCATTCTGCCCCATTTTGACCTATGGAAGTTCGGATTTGGACTCCGGATGAAGGTTTCATGGAACTTGGAAGCATGGATTCTTGGTGTTCTTCTTCTCGGAAGCTTGGAGAAGAAGAACAGTGCTTGACTTGACCGCATGATAATTCATGCGGCAAGCGATTCAGCCGCATGAGACTTTCAGCCGCATAGGCTGGATCTCAGCTGCATGGGCTCGTTTTCCATCAGCCGCATGTGCGTCCATCGCCCCCTGGCCGCATATGCGCCCATCTCCTTGAACCGCATGAACTCAAGCACTCGCGAGCCGTATAGGCCCTGATCACCGAGCCGCATGAGAACCCCAGACTCTGGCCGCATGGACTTCTGAGTCCGGGCCGCATGACCCTGATTAATTCCCAGCCGCATATGCATCCTTCATTTTCTGAGCCGAATGGGCTTCTACTAAGCCGCATGCGCCTGACCCTATTCAGCCGCATGGACTTCTCTTCCGCTGGCCGCATGAGACCCAATTTCTTGGAGCCGCATGCGCCCTCGTCTCCCTGAGCCGCATGCGCCTCCTTATCTTGGTCGCATGGGATCCAGCGACCCAGGCCGCATGCGCTCTCCTAATTGGGCCGCATGTGTCCTATCCTTTCCTGGCCGCATAAGCCTGAGCCGCATGACCTTTCTATAGCCCTGTGTACTATTATTTTATAATTAATTGCCCATATCTTGTAACCTTTATTGTATATTTTTACGCCCATTTTATATCCTTACGCCTTTTGTCATAAATTTGATAATCCCGAATTTAATTATTATGTTTGGAATAATAACTGACATGCTTGATAGTGGCCCGCTGTGGTGCACTCCTGACTTGATAACTTGACATGATAATTTGTCCTGCTACACATGACACGACAGTGACCCGTAGTGGTGCACTCCTGACAAGTACCCTGACAATGCTTGATAGTGGCCCGTCGTGGCGCACTCTTGATAAGTGATAGTGGCCCGTCGTGGCGCGCTCTCGACAAATCACTTCGGTGGCCTAGACACCGTGGTTGTTTGCATTGATTGTGCCTGTATAAACTACGAGTCCGGTTGTGTCTTGCATCATGTCTAGGGCAATATCCCTGAGTACCACGGTCAGGGATTCATACTGAATATGGCTAGGATTAATGACTAGATTGATCAAATAGTTCATGGAGAATTTTCCAGTTACCTGTTGCCCCTTTGGTCCCGGCCTTATATATATATACATGGGATTTGTTGCTATCCGTCGAGATGAGCGCACTTCCAGTCCGCCGTCGAGCGTGGTACCTTAGGACACATGTATCTTACTATAGTGTGTCTGCTATATCCTGCTATCTTTTCCTTTTCTTGCTGGGATCACTCAGGTAGTAACAAACAGGTAACCGGACTTAGAATTTTTATTGCATCTTGCTAGTAACTAGGCCTGTGATAACCCTAGTTAGTTAAGGTAGCAAGCCGTACTTATTGCTTGGCCGTGATTGTTGGATGGGGTTCAATCTGTCTAGTCTTATCTTGATCCTGTACAAGATTGTTACATATCCAGATTTCTTATATTTATCTTGCCGATAAATGGTGGGAGAAACCAAGTTTTGTTCAGACGAAGGTTACAACCCCGGTCCTTGTTTGGTTTACGGGTTGTAACCTGGTTATCTGAATAGTCCCTTGGTTATCTCATCGTATATCATCCTGTCATGCTCTTCCTTATGTCCTGTCTTTTTTTGATTCTGTACAAGATTGTCTTTTATATTTACCTGTCATACTTTTTCTTAAATTACTGTCTCTTATTATGTAATTATATTATTGTGCTAATTTGCTGGTTTTAGTTCCTAAGTGAAGCCTCCTTTGTGGCACTTGCTCTTTCTGGGGTCTGACCCAGCTGGTTTTTTATGGCCAGATACCGGAGCAGCAGCAAAGGATCTACCTGTTTTCCAGTCCGATGGTGAGCGCCAGGCGTAACCAGGGCAACGAGTGGGTTTCTTTTGTTCTTCCACTTTATTGTACATTATTCTTTTGAGGCATTTAGCCGACGAGCACTTGTTAGCTCGATGCACTTTACCTTCTGTCTGCCTACGGGTTGTAATCATGATTGGCAACTCGAGGTTGATCATGTATGACTTAACTCTTGCTAGTCCTCACATTTTGTACGACTAGCTTCATGATCATCTGGATATGTAATGTTTGGGACGCCTTACAATTGTATATTTGGTGATCTGATATCTTGTGATTATTATTAGTTGGTTGATATTGAGACAATAGGATAATTTATGACCTTAAGAGACTGATGGCTTGTAAATAAACCCTCACATATCTAGACAGCCGTGACCGTATGGTGAGATGGATTCCATTTCATTATACGTAGCTGGCTATGTCTGCCCCCGCTCTCCAGTATTCTGGTAGTGATGGTAGGAATGGTGTTGATGGTGGTGGAGCTCTCGGCTAGGAGAGGTGGTTCGGAGGAGGAGGAAGGAGGCTGAGGTAAAGTCGGGAGGAGGTGGTGATGATGTTCATGGAGGTGGTGGTGGCTGGTGATCATGGTGGTGGTGTTGCTCTCTTGAAGAGCAAGAAGAAGAAAGAAAAAAATAAATGAATGAATGAAGAAGGAGTGTGAAGAGGAGAAGAAGGAAAGAAAAGAATGGGAGAGGGGGTTACTCTCGTACGTGAAGGGGGGGTACTGTGGAGTGATGGGGTGATGGTGAGAGGAAGAGAGAGAGAGAGAGAGAGAGAGAGAGAGAGAGAGAGAGAGTATATATGTGTGTGTGCATATAAAATAAGAGGGAGAGAGAGAAAAGAGATATTTAGAAAGAAAGAGAAGTAGATATTAATGAGGGGGAGAGAGAAAGTGAAAGTAGAGAGAGAGAGAGAGATGGGGTGTTCGGCTGTTAGGGGGAGGGGCTTGTGTGTAAGAGTTATTTAGGAAGAGAGAGAAAGTGGGAGTTATATATATATATATATATATATATATATATATATATATATATATATATATATATATATATATATATATATATATATATATATATATATATATTATTTATGTATGTATGTATATATGTGTATATATATACAAATGAGAGAATTGATATTTATACATAAAAAGAGATATTTATGGTAGAGGAAAATATCAGTGGGGGTATAGACAGTCATGATGGAGGGCAACATGGAGCTGGGGTTGGGTTCAGTGGAGCCGAGTTGGGCCAAAATCGGACATGGTGCAATATTTGAATTAAAATAGGTATTTATAATCATGGGTAAATAAGTAGCATGTGGTGGCTCAAATAAATGGGACACAAGTGGCAGGCGGGTAGTAGGCTTCATGTGGCCCATGCCCCTATTTGGGGTCGACTAGGTAGGGTCGATGTCGGGTCCCAAAATTAAATTGGAATTTAAATCAGGTTTTACGGTAGATAATTAATTGGCCTAAATTGAACCGAAAGTTGTGCGAAGGAAATGGAGCACAAAATAGGGTGTCTGAGTGGGACACGAAGGTCATGGGTGAAGAGCGTCTCGAGTAGATCAGGCATGATAAGTTGGTTCTGAGAAAACGACTGGTCTGGTGCTCCTAAATTAAAAGTCACGGTAACGCGCTTATGAGGATCAAGGGAAAGAGTGGGAAATCAATAAATAATTAAATGGTCTAATTTGACCCGAACTTGCGCGAAGCAAAAAGAGCACAAGGGAACGAGTTCAAGTGGGACAGGATATATCAATGTGAAGATAATCTCGTCTACTACAAACTCCAAGAAGGAAGTTTCCAGAGACTGGCATCCCTGATGCTCTAGAATTCCAAGTCACGGTAAAGAGCATTTAAAGATCAAAATTAATTATATAGGAATGAATTATTGAAAATAATTCATTAAAAATTTTGAAAAAATAATTCGGGAAATTCAGGGGGCTTACATCCTACCCACCTTATAGAAATTTCGTCCTCGAAATTAAGGTTGTAGTAGGGGTAAAACAAGATAGAAAGTTTTAGGCAAAAACTTAGGCACGATCATAGAATGACAAGTTTGCACGATTAAGATAATCAATTCACAATTATTCAGGCACGATGAAAAAATTTCTGCACGATAGAATCAAAATATGAACAGAATTATATAGGCACGATTATAGATAAGTTAAGTCATTGGGACACGATTCAGAAATGACTTAGGAGAACGAAAGTTATAGATGAAGTCCACGTACGAGGTGACGTGTAGCACTCGGATTAACGGATAATCAGCCTGAAAGTCACACAGGCTTGATCAGGATGAGAGATAATCATGACCAAAACAAGGCTTGGCATGATTGAGCTGGAGTTTTAGACACAACAAAATCGAAGTCAAGGTCTTATAGGCCCGATCAAAGATTAAGGAGTATGATTAATAAAATCATGAAATATGATCCAAGTTCGAACGTGATTAAAATTGGAAATAGTCTAAGTTCACTTGGCACGATTTAGATATGACAATGAAATTAAAACTTGAACTTCGTCCGGTTACAATCGAGTCAAAACATTGATTAAGAGGATTTCAGCTTACTGAAATTTGATTTAGGATTTGAGATAGGCATGATTAAGCACAAGGAAATTTCAGATACAATCAGAAAATCAAATCAAGGTCGAAAAGAGTATAGGCACGAGTGTTTCAAAATCCAAACATGATCAAAATTGAATCTCAATACGACCATAGATACGGTCAGCTCAACCTTGGTCAAAAGTATAACGGTTTAGACATGACCAACATGAGACTCCGGCATAATCAAAGATAGTATGAAGCCAATTCGTGATTGGAATGGAATTTAGTCATTTGCCAGAATTGAATCGAAAGTTTAAAGCACGAGTGATGATAGCATTGTCCAATCACGATAAAAGTAAATAATTTAGTCTCAGCACGATTTAAATTGATCAAGTTTTGGGTAAATCAGAATTTGGACAAGATGGAGAACAAAATCAACGAAGTCTGGACACGAGCATCTAAGAAGAAAATCATATCACAATGGAATTCAAAACCATTTAAGTTTAATCAACAATCAAGACTCTTTGGCACGATAACTAGACAACCAGAATCGATTGGTCAATCAGAGAGGATCAATCTCACGATATCAAAATATAATAAATAAATCAAGGATGTAGAATTGAATTGCTTCTGTTATCATAGAAACCAGAATATGGGATCGTAGGAGGAAGCCGGGGTAATCATCTCGCTCTGCTTCGACTACTAACAACAATGTCTACTCCGAGACGGATGATTACGATACTTCCTCGATTTCTCCCAAGATAAAAAATATGAAAATTCTAAAATTTTTAAGGTTTTCAAAGTATGGCTGACAGAAGTAGATACGAGATAGGTAATTGGTGGAACCAAGACATAATTGATCAAGACGGAGGAAGTAAGGGTAAGATGAGGAAATCATCATGCGATGAGGAAGAGAAGAATGGGAAAACAGAAGTAATAGTAGGAACTGCTCTTGCCCAATAGGTTAAAACAAGTGAATCAATTTAAGATACGATCTGATAACCATACACGTCTATCCAAAATCATGTTGCCAGAATTTATGCCACGCCAGTAAACATAGCTACAATAAACGATAGAGTCCATAACCAAGGTATACACCCTAAAATCATGTCATCTAGATTCCTTACCACGCCAACCGGTATGGCTGCAAGAGAATCTAAATTCCATAACTAGGATAGTATATCCAAAATCAGGCTCCACGTCCCTGTCAGGCTAGCTAATATGACTGCGATAAATTCTAAACTCCATAAGTAAAGTAGACACTTACTGTTCTCATCGTCCTCGTCCAAAATATGTTTATCAGGATATCTTAACTCAATTTTGAGGAACTTATCTTCAACAAAATCAAAATCAAAGTCAACAACGAACATCAAGATTCAAAATTCAACAACGAATCAAGGATAATTAAATGAAAACTAGATAAAACAGATTTCGAGGTAGAGTTTAGATGAAAATTCTCAGGAGATGTCCAAAGGTACTATCTAGGTCAAGATAAAGAAAATCATTGGAATATAATCTAAAACAATCTCAACCTGATATGAGACTGGTAAATCATATTCTCGTCTCGACCTAGAAGATATATAAGTTCAACTTATACCTTCCCTCTGGGGTCCACAAACTCATTCCAAGAAAGAATAAAGTTGATAACGGACAGATGTTTCAGAAATCATGACGGACAAGAACAAATGGAAAAAGTTTCGAAAAGTTCGAAATAAGATTTCCAGGGGTCATCCCTAGAATCTACCAAGAGTTCCTAATATGTGACTGAGTACCAAATTCCTAAAATATTCCATGACTCAACCTTAATCCTAGGGCAGGCTTGCAGTAGTACAGAAAAGCTCAAGTACTACCACGACTTCACATTAATTACAAAGACTGACCTGCATGGGCCACCACTAAAAACGTGTCACGACCCGCACCCGGATATACGGGTACGAATATAAAGACGACGCCCAGCCTACGCCGCAGTATCAACGGTAGAACGCTGTCTAGTACCCAATAAATATACACTACGTCTAGAAGGCCTATAACTACAAATATACTCTAGTCACATCACAACAGCTAGGGATGATAAGACAAAAAAGATAACTAAAGCACAAGAACAACTAGAAACTACTAGAAGGAATCATAAGACAGGAAATAAAGAAGAAAAATAAGACAAACTAAGGATAACTACCAGGCAACTCACATAGAAGAATAGTGAGATCCACCTCAGCTAGCAACATCATGAAGTCCACAAATGGTATAACAACTCCTAAAATATTATCAACGGTATCCTGTCAGGAAAATGAGCAAGTACAAACACTAACAGCAGTTTCATGTGAATTGACAAATTCTATAAGAGACAGTATAATGAACTACAAGACAAAGATATATGAAGACTTGGGAACCGTTCGAAAGCTGAGTTACAACCCTTAAACCAAATAAGGACCGGGGTTGTAACTCTTCTCCCGAACAGAGCTTAGTCTCCAATCAAGGTACAATATAATGGCATGTAGAACATGTGAGTAATCTGAATATCATAGCATGGTGAGAAAGTACTGAATGTAGAACAGAACAGGATATATGATAAGATAAAGTAAATATAAAATGTGCCTTGAATTATTAGAGCGATATGTGATCGGCTTGGGATAAGTGACAGGACAGGCTATCCACTTGGCCCGGCAATCCGCGGTGACCTCAACGGAAAGTCATGCCGGCCAACCTGGATAACGAGCACAAGGCAAGAGGATCTCGTTACACCCTTCGTGAGGGAAGAGTGGCGCGAGCACATAAATAGTGACAGGGTGGCTCTGATCACATAACCCCTAATAATTCCCCATCCCCGAATAGTATAATGGACCTGGACATAACACGTCATGACACGGGATTCCCTAAGAGGATAGCTACTCCCTCTCAGGAATCGGTGTCTATACAAGTACATGAAAAAAGGCAGGAAATGTACATATATACCAAGAAAATCCAGGAACAACATCTCATGTCATGATCCAACATATACTAGTCCGTGAACTATCGTGACTAGGAATCAAGTAAGACACTACGACTGAATCGGATATAGCAGATATCAAGACAATGAAAACTATCAGTGAATGTACTCGCCTGCGGTCCTGAGCTGTCAAATGGGGTCGATGCTCAGAGTGATGCCACAGACCTAAAGATAAGATATATATAAACTAATTAGGGTTCAACAGTGTTAGGCTTGATTCTATAGTATAAGCTACGCAATCTAGGTCAGACTCAGTCAACTAAGTCAAACTAGGTCACACTGAGTCACACTAGGTCACAGAAAGTCAAACCAAGTCAAACTAGGTCAAATTGGGTCAATGGTTGACTTACAGTTGACTTTTGGTCAACTGGTCAACTATGGTCAACTCTAGGTTAAACTAGGTCAAATGTTGACTCTACTTCGACGTTCAGTCAAAGTAGTCAACCATGGTCAAACAGGGTCAAGGCTAGTCTCTATAAACATCTACAGAGTCAACCCATTCAATTTCAGTGATGGTGAAATCACCGGAATCGATGGAACTCAAAATACCACAAAAGGAGAAAGATTATAATAATAGGGTAAAAACCTACAGATGTTGTCGTATGATAAAATAAATATCACCAACGTGTCCAGAATGGTCAAATCAGCTAGGATAGCCTGTCCAAAAGTCCAATTTGGACACAAGGGCAAAACGATAATTTCGGGCCAAAATAATGTCCGCCGTTGGACACACTTTGCACCAAAAAATATGCCGAAATAAAAGTACACAAAACCTAACAAATTATATGTCCACGAATCCAGAATGACGATACGAACCCAACGGTATATCCAGAATTGGATTCCGTTGACCCGATCTCAAATTGGTCCGTTGACCAGGACATTGGGAACCGATTTGCATAGAAAAGCGTGTCGGAGCTAATGTCCTCAAAACTCAGCAAATTATATGTCAACGAGTCCAGAATGATGATACGAACTCAACGGTATATCCGAAATTGGATTCCGATGAGCCGAACTCAAAATGACCCGCTGACCCGGATATTGGTATCCGACTTGCACCGAAATGCGTGTCGGAACCAATGTCTACTAAAACCTAGCAAATTATATGTCAACGAGTCCAGAATGACGATACGAACTCAACGGTATATCCGAAATTAGATTCCGATGAGCCGAACTCAAAATGACCCGTTGACCCAGACAGTGGGACCCGTTTTGTACCGAAATGCGTGCCAGGGCCCGCGTTCTCCAAATCAAGCAAACTTTATATAAAAACATGCTAGAACGACGCCACGAGTCTACTGGTGGTGTCAGAAATTGAATCCGGAGTCCCGGGTTCAAAAATTGAATTTAACAAGTGCAAATTAAAGAATTCGGACGGCCAACTTTGGCGTCGAATTCGACCAACCGAACGTGCTTAAAATGAAACGAAATCTAAAGGAGACAGGAAGATGGTTATACCAGCTACGTACAGGAACTGGTAGCGCGCCAACCGAAGCTGCGACTACGGAGTTACGAGCTGACGAAGTTGGCTCCACGAAACTGTCCAAAAACAGTTTAATTTAAAACGTCAACTTGGTGGCCAGTTTTGATGTATCAAACGATAAAATTAACGGGTGAAATTTGAGAGGAGTGAAGGTGGATATACCGAGATTGAGACGGAGCAAAGAAATTGCCGATCCAACGGTCGGATTCTCCAAAAAATTGGCACGAAGTCGCTGTCCCGGAGCGAACTTTCAGCCTTGATCCCGCGCGCGTCACGCCGGGATTCCGTGCAAAACGCACGAATAGGGTGTTTCTCACGCCGGGGAAGAGGGGACGCGCCACGGGGTCCTGTCCGGGGGTGCGCCCGGCCAAGGGGTGCCGACCCCGGTGGTGGCGGCGGCCGCGGCGGCGCGCGGCCGGCCGGTGCGCGCGCGCGGCTGTCCCGCACTGCTGCGCTCGCAGCTGCTGCTGCGTTGGCTGCTGCCCGCACGGCTGCGCTCGGCCTGGCGCGGCCAGGGCGGCGGCGGCACGGTGCAGCGGCGATGGCACGCAGGTGGTTGAGGTGGTGGTTATGAAGTTGGTGATGGTGGTGAGTAGTAGTGATGGTAGGAATAGTATTGATGCTGGTGGAGCTCTCGGCTAGGAGAGATGGTTCGGAGGAGGAGGAAGGAGGCTGAGGTGAAGTCGGAAGGAGGTGGTGATGATGTTCATGGAGGTGGTGGTGGCTGGTGATCATGGTGGTGGTGTTGCTCTCTTGAAGAGCAAGAAGAAGAGAGAAAAAAATAAATGAATGAATGAAGAAGGAGTGTGAAGAGGAGAAGAAGGAAAGAAAAGAATGGGAGAGGGGGTTGCTCTCGTACGTGAAGGAGGGGTACTGTGGAGTGATGGGGTGATGGTGAGAGGAAGAGAGAGAGAGAGAGTATATATGTGTGTGTGCATATAAAATAAGAGGGAGAGAGAGAAAAGAGATATTTAGAAAGAAAGAGAAGTAGATATTAATGAGGGGGAGAGAGAAAGTGAAAGTAGAGAGAGAGAGATGGGGTGTTCGGCTATTAGGGGGAGGGGCTTGTGTGTAAGAGTTATTTAGGAAGAGAGAGAAAGTAGGAGTTATATATATATATATATATATATATATATATATATATATATATATATATATATATATATATATATATATATATATATATATAATTTATGTATGTATATGTGTATATATATACAAATGAGAGAATTGATATTTATACATAAAAAAAGATATTTAGGGTAGAGGAAAATATCAGTGGGGGTATAGACAGTCATGATGGAGGGCAACATAGAGCCGGTGTTGGGTTCAGTGGAGCCGGGTTGGGCCAAAATCGGACATGGTGCAATATTTGAATTAAAATAGGTATTTATAATCATGGGTAAATAAGTAGCATGTGGTGGCTCAAATAAATGGGACACAAGTGGCAGGTGGATAGTAGGCTTCATGTGGCCCATGCCCCTATTTGGGGTCGACTAGGTAGGGTCGATGTCGGGTCCCGAAATTAAATTGGAATTTAAATCAGGTTTTACGGTAGATAATTAATTGGCCTAAATTGAACCGAAAGTTGTGCGAAGGAAATGGAGCACAAAATGGAGTGTCTGAGTGGGACACGATGGTCATGGGTGAAGAGCGTCTCGAGTAGATCAGGCATGACAAGTTGGTTCTGAGAAAACGACTGGTCTGGTGCTCCTAAATTAAAAGTCACGGTAACGCGCTTATGAGGATCAAGGGAAAGAGTGGGAAATCGATAAATAATTAAATGGTCTAATTTGACCCGAACTTGCGCGAAGCAAAAAAGAGCACAAGGGAACGAGTTCAAGTGGGATAGGATATATCAATGTGAAGATAATCTCGTCTACTACAAACTCCAAGAAGAAAGTTTTCAGAGACTGGCATCCCTGATGCTCTAGAATTCCAAGTCACGGTAAAGAGCATTTAAAGATCAAAATTAATTATATAGGAATGAATTATTGAAAATAATTCATTAGAAATTTTGAAAAAAATAATTCAGGAAATTCAGGGGGCTTACAGGTTTGGCTACATGGTGTGGGCCTATGGGCTTTAAGTCTCAAGTCATTAGTCATGACTTATGAAGTCATAAGCCATTCTAGACTAATCAATTCCTAATCTCTCCAAACAAGTTTCAATGAGTTAAACCTCACTAACTTAGGTCAAGCTAAGGTTACTTAACCTAACCAAGTGGTCATAACCTAGGTTAGTCTCTAGGTTAGTCTCCTAGTCAACACTAGTCAAAGTCAACTATAGGCCCAAAATCAATTATACTAAAAATTACTAAAAATCACATTAATTCTAATAAATCTAATTAATACTAACTATCACTAACCATGGTTAGCTAAGACTAGCTGTGACTAATCTAGGTTAGGTCCAAACCAAGTTAGGCTAATCACAAAACATGGCAATCAATTAAATAATATTAAAACACACCATTCTTAATAATACATTAAATTCCAAATAATATATATTAAATTCAATTAAAATCAAAATGACAAAAGTTCCCTCGAACTGGAAATGATAAATGAAACACCCTAACCACATGGCTAGCTCTAGGTTAAGCTGTCTCTAGTGTTACACTATCAAAACACCAAAATCATAAGTCATGATTTAAAAATAGTTTTAAAATGATTTAAAATTACCAAAAATTATATCATGATTTAAAATATCATTTTTAAAAGATTAAAATTATAAAATTTTAAAATTATCCTCATCTGGAAAACTGGGTGTTACAAAACGTCCGGTTGTGCTGGAGTCAGGTTGTGCGAGCGCCACATGGCGTACTTCCTCGAAAAGCTGTAACGGTACCATCATTACCTGACAGCGGATAGCATGGAGATTAAGGAAAATCCATTCGAATCCCGCGCAATACGACGTTCGAGAAGATTTTGTCAGCATGTAATTAATGCTGACAGCTGGTTCGCGCAAGTCACTGTATGGCGCGAGGATTAATCAATACAGAATAGAAGACCTAGTCAAAGGCACCAGTCATTAAGTTGCGCCCATGCGCAGCTTTACAAGTTGGCGCCACTTGATCAACTCTTATTTTAAAATAGGGTGACGTGGCGCACAAGCCACCAACTTCGCAGAGCGTGTCCACTACACTGCTCACGACCACGCGTATCTCAATCAAACGATGCCACGCGTCTACAGCAGTTGGTGCAAACCTGTCACGCCCTGATCCCGCTAGGGTCATCCGCCTTGCCTGGATCCCTGCAGGATCGTTCGTCCTCGCTAAGGCATGATGTCGTGCAAGTCTAAGTTGTGCTTGCACAAAGCCAAGTACCTGCACAAAATAGCTAGTCAAGTAAAACACACGTACGTACCCATTTATTGCAGAAAACCAAATATTGGACACAGATATTTGAAATGGAAATACTTCTTTTATTGATAACTTGATAGGAATACAAGTACAAAGCTTTGCAAACTCAAATTTGCCTTATCTTGGCTACATGATTCTCTTTAAAATTCTCTTTTAAAAATAGTCGCAATGCCCATACATGATATCCCTTTATTACATGCTGGAATGTAAAGACACCTTCAAAAAAAAAAACTTACAACTTTGACTGGAAATGAAAAGAAGCTTCGAGGCAATCCACAGCTCTACTGGGCTAGACGAGCTTTAGTACCTCACTTGAAATCCCCATGTCTCCTTTGCTTTCTGAAAAGGATGCCCACAACATGGGTCAGCACACATCATGTACTGGTGATCGGCTCTTCGCTGAAACTCACAAATATCTGCACTAATTCAACATGTGAAGCTACATATTTACTAGTATTTTTTCTACTTGTCTAGGTTCTTTTTAACAATTTATAAGAAACAAGACAGAAGAATATTTCATAACTAACTTACCCATCACCGACAGTCATCCCTGCACAGGACATGTTAGCACAATTTGTATATGATATAAAGGTATAATGTTTAACTTCGCATATCTTGTTAGGTTGCAATGCACTCTGATTTCATAAATGCACCTAACTATATGTTGGTCCACGGGTCGTTTCCCGTGATTAGCTGCTGTGACACATGGGTTCAGCTCGTCACTATTTGGACATTGATGCAACACTCGAGGTTTCTTGTACCTCAAAATATCTAGACAATCTCCCCCGGGCCGAGCGATTCCAGACGCCCCTAGAACCGTCCGAGAGATCTAGTTTCCTTGTATACAAGTTGTCTAGGACCTATGCATACTCTGTAAGACGACTGTTATGCAACACATGTATTTATGCGTTGCTTTGGTTTATGACAGAGCTTATAGCTCATAGCTTTGGGACAATTCTCTTTGTTGTGGCAACGTATACAAGTCCGTCTATACACATCTAAACATTTAAAGTATATTCATAGGCAACGGATATTATTCATATGGAAACAGATGAAGTGGCAACATATAATCTAGCATATGATTCAATTCATTATCTTTTCTTATTGTGGTATCGTTGATCGTAGGAACGAGGCAACAGAGTGGACTAGAGATCATTTTTTATTAGGGCGTACAAATAAATGCAAGCCCGGTTAGAGCAACTCACCAAGATGAATCTTAGTTGAGAGAATGAGGGACTTCACGCGCCATTCATGTCCTGTGTATGTCTATGCGTCCCCCTGTATAGGCACCAACATCTGATTAGCATATTTCGGTCTCTTTCTCTCAATATTCAGAATGAATGCGATATGCGATGAAAGCGAACAATGAAAACCAATCATCGAAAACCAACATGAAAACGCATTCACCAAAACCAAGCAGCGAAAGAAAACATCCAACGAAAACTATTGGACTCATTTCAATAGAAGCCGATCCATCAGCTGGAAAGGTTCATTGCATTTCATCCGTGATCAATCGATACCGGCAATGGTTTCTCCAAATACTCAGTTCAAGACTGAGTGACGTGGCAAGGTGATCAAACAGTGTTCAGGACAGAGTGACGTGGTGCACAAGCCACTAACTTTGCAGAACGTGCCCACTACACTGCTCACGACCACGTGCATCTCAATCAAATGATGCTACGCGTCCACAGCAGTTGGTGCAAACCGCTCGCGCAAGTGAACAGGAGGCGCGCAACCTGAAGCGCGCGCAACCCAGAATAACTGCTAAACAGTTATTTCAAGAACTCTATAAATAGAGTTTCAAATCAATCTCAAAGCATCAAGAACTATCATAATCTCTTGCTAAAGTGTTGTTGCATCCTCCAGAAGCTTGTGTCTTCAATATCACATCGTCCAAGGGATAAAGTGATCGTCTTCTGATCAGATTCCTATAGTTGTACTTTCCCAGAAATCAATCGTACTCTTGTATTCTTTTCTAAGTTTGTAATAAAACTTTTTTTTTGTTTTTGCAAACAGCCGTATGTTCGATTTGGCGACTCGCAAGTACCAAATACTCTGAGGTACCATGCCACAAATCGATGTTTTAATGTCCTTCCTTTCAACAGTTTTCTGATTTTGAACCAAACTGCTCGCCTCGATGCGAGGCGCTAAGTTAATGTCTTTAGGCCTATTTATCCTAGTTACGTTACAGTTATCTCATGTTCTTTATATTAGTGGCCACAATATATATATATATATATATATATATATATATATATATATATATATATATATATATTCAACCAGCATCATAGATTTGAACGTTGGACTTAAAATTTGTTGGCGGAAAGGAGTAGAAAAGAAGGGACTGAAATACCCACCTAAAAGAAATCCAAGAGTAGGAAAACGCTTCGCGACGATCATACATCAGTTACACAGACTTCTAAAATGGCACGAACATCATATTAGAATCCCACATTCAATCCTTTTCCTTCAAAATTTCCAAAGGCGTATTCAAAAATCGATGTGAAAGCACACTCATCAAAACCAAGCAGCAAAACATCCAGAAAACCGACAAAACCAACAGCAGATCGGTCCCGTCACCCTCATTAGAGCTCATTCGCCAAGACAGTCCGCTACATCTAGGACTTATTCCAACAGAAGTCGGTCCATTAGTTGGAACGGTTCTCATATCATTCGTCCAAATCAATTTTGTTGATGCTCAAAGGTTTTCGTATGCCAAACTCGTTGCTGAGTCATACTAGCCATCTATGTTTTCGACCGTGTCTGACTTGCCACGAGCCTATTACATAGTGCTTCGCCCCAACGGGAGCGGGGTACTACATGCGGGACGTGATATCGTCAGAGAGAATCGAGCTACTCGAAAGGCTCGAGCTCGACATAAGCCTTAACGGAGACTTCAAATTGGTAGAGAGGCATTGCCTCTACATGGAAGACCTATCGGAGTCGAGGATTCACTCAGGGAAACTCTACCGAGTTCAAAATAGAACTCAGGAAAGAAGACTTGTCTATCAATAAGGGAAGAAGAGGACTCACAAAGATTCATGGTCCCTATCTAATCTTCAGGCTATACCGAAGAAGATATTTATTTGGCTTAAGATTTTGGGGTTATATATAGATAATTATTTAGAATATTTTTCAATTTTATTATTTATATAGTTTTTATTTTTGAATTTACTATCTTTATATTTGAAGTGGAGTAACTGGTGGCTGGATTACACAGATGCTGCAATTTGGAAGTGTTACAAGTCCATTGCTAATAAAAGGCCGAGGTACATGATCAACGACTAGAAGGTGCTGGCTTCACTTCCGGGAGATTGACACAAGAAGTGGGTGAAGGAGAAATTTTGGGAGTAGATGAAAGGGAAGATTGCCACTCTAAAGTACAATGCTCGATCCGAGAAGGCGATGGCGGCATGTGCTAAGGTTGGTCTCCACGTTGGTGTTTCATCCCGACCGCCAAGCATTTTCAACGGATGTTAAGTACGTTCTTATTTTTTATAGGTGTACTTATTTTAATTTTCATACACTACCAAAATAAGTCAAATCAGCGACGTATTTAGCGACTCCGTGAAATTTTGTCGCTAATGTTTGGGGTTTTAGCGACGTTAATATAAGACGTCGATGTTTGTCGCCAACAGCGACTAATAGCGACGTCTAGCGTCTACATTTTGTTAAATGGGGTAGTGCGTCGCAAGTTCGTCGGTACTCGTCGCTGATATAGCGACGTTTTGTGACGCATTTTAAGTTGCGTCGCTATTTATTATATATCAGCGACGTTTAGCGACGTCCTATGCGGACGTCGCTAAACGTTTCATATAGCCAGCGAGGGTTTCCTTTTCGATCATTTCACAATTTTTTCCCTCCAATTTTGGGCGCGCTCCTCCTCCGCGACGCTCCTCCGGCGATTTCCCTCCTCCTCCGCGGCGCTCCTCCGGCGATCTCCCTCCTCCGGCCTCCTCCTTCTCCTCCTCCTCCTTCCTCAGGTAGCTCCTCCTTCTCCTCCTTCTCCTCCTCCTCCTTCCTCTGGTAGCTCCTCCCCAGTTTCTCCTTGTCTTCTAGCTCTCTCTCTCTCGCTTCTAGTTCGTGTCCACGAGAGCGTGGACTCGCTGCGGGGGACACGAGACTGACAGTGGACTCGCTGCGGGGGACACGAGAGCGTGGACTCGCTTCTAGTTCGTGTGACACCTATTTTGTTGGTTTGGACACGTCGTGTCCCACTGTGTGGACACGAGATTTACAGTGTGACACCTATATACTGAAAAATCTCGTTTTTTTTGGGTATATCAACTGTCAATTTGATGTTTTGCTTGGATTCGAATTCTAATTTAGGGTTCGAGCCCTATTTACTGATACTGGGAGTTTTTTTGGGCATTTTCAGGATTTTGAAATGATGAATAAATTGACTAATAATTATTATCGAGCCCTATAAAATTTTAGCTATGTCACGAAGGATGGATATACTAATCCTGTGAATGAGTTTTCTCCTAAGTATTCTCGACAGTTGAGTATGATTTAGCTCACTGACATTACTGAAATATGAAATAATTAGACTTTCTGTTCAGTACCCTTTGACCGAATTAAGTTGACCTGAATACCATATTTTAAATCCTAAATCTACGGCACGACATCATGATCAGGACATAGTCCCTGCAGCCATTCGACTGGCGAGGCAGAAACTATATAGGAGAGTCAAATAAGAAGAAGGAAAGTAGGGAGGAGCAGATGGGTTCAGAGCCATGGTGGAGGAGAGGAGAAGGAAGATGCTTGATCAGAACTTGAGGTGGAAAAGTTGTGACGTTGATAGCGCGAGAGAGGGAGAGGGTGGAAAAGTTCTTCTCCTCCGACTCTACACTTCAGGTGGATATCATATTTTGGTTTCTGTATTTTGGCTCCAGCTCCATTTGCATTAATCTACGGTACGACATCGTGATCAGGACATGGTCCCTGCAGCCATTCGACTGGCGAGGCAGAAACTATGTAGCCGTAGATAAAGTTAACTGTCCTCCGACCCTCATCTCTCGGCAATGATGATACGACAACCTATCACTATATCTTATATATATAGTAGTAGATGACGTCTTAGTATTACATTATGTGAGTTCATCTTGATTCTGTTACATTCTTCAGATACTACATACGATAAGAACATATACTACACCATATGTACAGAACATAGATGATTCACACTAATGTATGCTAGAATGAATTTTAGGTTGTGTTCTGAGCCATTCGTTCCCATACTTGGCAATTAAGTTGTGGACCATTATGTTTGACATTGTTGTTACAAATTTTTATATATCTGTGTTGATTGATGCGATTGTGTTTCAAACGTGTTCGTGATTGTGTGTATCTGTGTTGTTTGATACTGTGTTCGTGATACACACCGTTGTTGCTGTAACAAATGGTGTGGGGGATGCTGCAAATACTGCAGGGAATGCTGCAAATGCTGTATTTTTATTTTTATTTTTTTTAATATTAGCGACGTTCAGCGACGATTACCGACGTTCAGCGACGAAAAAAACGTTGCTATCAACGTCGCTAACTGTGAGGAATATCGTCGCTGATCGTCACTAAACGTCGGTACTGTAGCGACGTAGAAAAGTCGCAAAACGTCGCCATATAGCTCTCAAGCCAGGTCAGCATCGATGCATGTCAAGTCGCTCAACGTCGCTAGATTACGTCGGTAAATTATGACGTTTTATGTCACTGGCAGTCGCTAAATTAGCGACGTGGACACGTCGCTAAAGCTCGTCGCAATAGCGACGTATGGCGACGTTTTCTTGTTTAGCGACTAGGTTAATCCCGACTACTTGAAAACGTCGCTAAATACGTCGCTAATAGAAATTAGCGACGTATTATCCCTTTTTAGCGACGTCTTTACGCGTCGCTGAATTGACAGATTTTAGTAGTGATATTTTATTTATTAATTATTTAATTATTACAGTGCGAGGAGGTTGCCATGTCAAAGAGAGACTCAGAACACCGTCGACTTTTCTAAAATTTTCGAGCGAACCTACGAAGTGAAGTAGGATGGGAAGCTCGTAGATGACCGGACAGCCATGACATATGTAAGTGTTTATTTTTTTATAATTTTTTCAGTTAATTTATTATATTGTTTTTATAATATATTTTTACCCTAATCCTAAAAGGATATACCTAACTCTAAATATCCTAACACTAACCCTAGTTAACAATACAAATCCTAAGCCTAACTTAAATCCTAACTCTAAAAAATTCTAAGCCTAACATAATCCTACGGTACCTGAAAATCCTAACTATGACTCTAACCCAGATAATAACCATAAACATATTTTTATATAAATATAAGAGACTTACGAGACATTGGAGAGTCATACCTCTCAGGTCGGTCGGGGGGACGGGGTTAGAGGGGGGCTGAGACTAGTCAACCACGTATGCTAGCTAGGTGGAACAATATGTGGGTACAAGCTATTCGGAGAGAGAAATGTGGCAGTGTGTACGGTATCCGATCGTTGGCATCACAGATGTCGGTTTACTCCATAGCTCCTTCTCCACCTGCATCATCACAGCCCGATGCCTCCGGCGCTTCTCCTGCTAACACACTTACTATGCAGCAGGTCACGACGATGATGTAAGACTTTTAGAGGAAGATGAGAGAGTTGAAAGAGGCTCGTAGTGATGCTCCTTTGGCTAATAAGGTTGCTCATACTCCTACTATGGTTGCTCTTGCTATTGCTCCGACTCATGTCATTACCGACAATGTGCAACAGAAATTGGTTGCATTGTTGTAGTTCATTCAGAGCTAAGGCCTGATGCCGTCGCCGCCACCCCCACCTACAGGATGATGTATTTTTTAGAGTTGTATTATACTATTATTTATTTAAGTGTTGTATATATTATTGTTGTACTATTGTATATTTTAGATATGTGTTGGACATTTGCACTATGTATTATATTATACTGTGTTGGGTTATATGATTGTATATTTTCATATGTGTTGGATATAGCTATATGGATTTGTGTTGGATGTGATGGATATGTGTTGATATGGATATTGGGATTTGTGTTGGATATTGTTGATATGAATATTTGTTTTATACATATTGTGTTACAGGTCTGATTATGGAAAAAATATCCACGTTATCGACGAACCAGCGACGGATCAAAGATAACAGCTACGAGATAACTGAGAAATTTCAGTCAGCGACGGAGTAGCGACGGAACATCCACGACAGCGATAAAAAACTGGAAAATGTTTGTCACTAAGTTAATGTTATGATACCCAAAAAATATCAGGAACACTAATTATTTTTGTCGCTAGAATAGTCATTGACTTAGTGGCGGATATATTAGCCGCTATTTAATTCGTTGATTAGTTAATCCAGCGACGGATCGACGAAAAAAAATTAAACACCAACATATAATATAGCGACGAAAAATTTTCGTCGTTGTTCCGTCGCTAATAATATAATGACGTAAATTTTTGTCGCTATTTTTTATGCAAGTTTTGTAGTGCTATTTGTATTGGCATTACCAAATACTAGGAGATATTGCCACATAATACAAAATACAGAGTATTGTTTTCTCTTTGTAGGACAGTATGAAATATTAGTTGATATTGTTATTATCACAATTCGAGCATATAGTTAATAAATTTAAAAAATGAGTAGGCATGTAATGTTTAAATGGACTTAGTTGGTAGTTGTAATTGTTGGAGCAAGCAACAGATAGAAAAAGAAAGAGGAGATTAGAAAGAATAAAAAAATGTGCCTAATTGAGGTGCCGACAATAGAGTGAATCTGACCGACGACATGCCTAAGTTTGGCATTATCATGCTGCACAGTTTGGCTGTTTGCCTACCCGCTACTTTTGGCATTGCTGCCTGGCAGCCACTTTACTGTCCCATTGTCAATTGTACTTATATTATTATTATTGTACACTCTCTCTCCTCTCCTTTCCGAGAAGTATACTTCAACTTTCGCTTGACAAGACGTCCAAAATAATATAGGAAGTGTACTCTGTTGGTGCTTTTTTTACATGGAATATAATACCTGTGGTTCGTAGTACGTATTTTGGAAATACGTGTACGTGTCTTTTCTTGTATTATTCCTTGTTTAGCTCTCGGCTTGGTTTAACTCTCGGTTTGGGTTGGCTTGGTTCGGCCGGCCCAATGCTTGGTTCATCATGGGCCAAGGGTGGAACACCTTAGCCTATGCTTCTCCTTCATTTCCACCACAACCCCCCCCCCCCCCCCCCCCTTTATTATCCCCACCAACCTTCTCTCTCCTCCATAATTCTCATTTACTTCTCCTTCCCCTACCATTACTCTTCTCCACCAACCAAGAACACCATAGGCAAGTGCAACTTGCTTCCACAAGAGAACTCCTTTTGATGGTTTCATTAGCTTCTCCTCATGATTCTAAACCACATTAGAACTTGTCATTTTCCATTTTGAGGCTTTAATTCTTGTAGATCTAGAGTTTTGCTATTTTCGGATTTTTGGTGTTTTGATCTATTAAACTTCCTTGTTTTCAAGTTTTGATGGTTCCATGTTTTAGAAAATTTCATTCTACCCAATTTTGACCTTTGGAAAGTTGGATTCGGACTTGTTTTGACCAAGATTTGGACAATTGAAGCTTAGATTCAACTTTAGAGTTCTTGCTGTTCTTGCCATTTGGAGAAGACAGTGAACAGTGAGCTAGCTTTTTAGCTTACGCCGCTGAGCTGTACGCTGCTCTTTAGCGAGCGTACGCTAACTTGTGTACGCTGCTCTTTAGCGAGCGTACGCTGACTTGTGTACGCTGCTCTTTAGCGAGCGTACGCTAGCCTTGATACGCTGCCTGTTGGCAGCGTGTCTTGAGCGTACGCTAGCTTGAGCGTACGCGTGCCTTGGTACGCTAGCTTAAGCGAGCAAGGCGTACGCTGGCCCCTTTCGTACGCTAGCTCGAGCGTATGCAGTCTTGAGCGTACGCTGACCTGTAGCTTGAGCGTGCCCTTGTGTACGCTGACCCTTGCGTACGCTTTCCATTGGAAGTGTATGGATCCTTTGGTACGCAGACCTGAGCGTACGCTAGCCTGAGCGTAGCCTGGCTTGAGCGTAGCCTGATTACCCTTAATCTTCTATAGCCCTGTATATTAATATTTTATTAGATATTTAACGTCCATTTTATATCCTTACGCCTTTTGTCATGAACTTGATAATCATGGATTTGTTTAATATGTTTGGAAATGATACCTGAGCATGACACGATAGTGACCCGTAGTGGTGCACTCCTGACATAATGACCTGACATGACCTGATAGTGGTCCGTCGTGGCGCACTCCTGACAAGTATACTTGACATGATAAACCTGACATGTTATATCTTGATAAGCTGTTGCGACGGCTACCTGACATGACATGACATGTATAATTAAGCTGGACACCGTGGACGATTGTGTTTGTACAAAAAATCCAGTCCTGTCTTGCATCATGTCTAGGAGGGGACTCCTGAGTACCACGGTCAGGAGTACCTACTAAAATGGGCTAAGGTTAACAACTAGATTAATACATTAGTCATGAAGAGATTTTCCAGCTACAGGCAATCCCGTTACCTGGACGCGCTTGGGATCTGTAGCCTGCCGTCGAGTAGGGCACATTTCCAACACACTGTCATGTGTTGCACCCTTCAAACTGCTTAAGGGTACATGCGTTTCCTGGACGATGTACCCACCTGAATTCAACCCTAAACTCTCGACCTGGGTAACCTGGATGGTCTGCAGGGCTTGTGGCTGTGGAATAATCTCACTGCATCTTGTTAGTAATTAGGCTTGTGACAACCCTAGTTAGTTAAAGTATCAAGCCGTAGTTCTTGCTTGGCCGTGAAGTGATTGGATGGAGTCTAACCAGTCTAGTCTTGCCCTGACCCTGTTCCAGACTATTGAATGACCAGAATGCTTGTATTTATTTTACCGATAAATGGTGAGAAACCAAGCTCCGTTCAGACGAAGGGTTACAACCCCGGTCCTTGTTTGGTTTACGGGTTGTAACCTGGCTATCTGAATAGTTCCATAGTTATCTCGTCGTATATCATCCTGATATGTTTCCTTTTATTCCAGTCCTTATTTTATTTATATTTATATTCCTGTGCTGATTGCTGGTTTTAGTTCTTAAGTGAAGCCTCCTTTGTGGCACTTGCTCTTTCTGGGGTCTGACCCAGCTGGTTTTGTGTGGCCAGATTTCGGAGCAGCTCCAGAGGATCTACCGACTTCCCAGCCAGATGGTGGCCACTAGACGGAACCCTGGCAACGAGTGGGTTATTTTTGGCTCTCCCGCTCTAGTGTAAAAATATTCTTTTGAGGCGTTTAGCCGACGAGCACCTGTTTAGCTCGATTGCACTTACTTACTGTCTGCCTACGGGCTGTAACATGATTGACAAATCCTAGGGTTGATCATGTATGACTAAACTCTTGCTAGTCCTAACATTTTGTAACGACTAGCTTCATGATTAGCTGAATATGTAATATTTGGGACGCCTTATTATTGTATATTTAATGATCATACATCTTGTGACTCTTACTTACTTGCTTATGATTGAGACACTAGGCTTGTTCATGACCTTAAGAGACTGTTGGCTTGTAGATAAACCCTCATGTATCCTAGACAGCCGTGACCGTATAGCGAGATGGAATCCATTTCAATATACGTAGCTGGCTATGTCTGCCCCCGCTCTCCAGTATTCTGGTTCTGGGGCGTGACATGGTTTAAGTGGTGGCCCATGCAGGTCTTGTAAATCAAGATATGTGAGGGTTTACCGAATAGATGTCTCAATCAGTAGTCATCCTTGATCTCTGTTCGTATCTTCTGAATCCCTGGATTCTTGTCCTGATCATATGCTTGTATCGTTGCTCTGTCCTAATCCTTCCTTATTGTTCCCTATGTCGTCTTCTTCAGCGGCATTGTTCGTGGTCCTACCGACCAGCAAGACGGAGCACCCCCCGTGGACCAGCAGCAACCTGGAGATCAAGCCCAGCATTCCGGAGTAGCCTCCAGAGTCGTGCATTCTGGCGGAGAGCCACCAGTCCAGCCAGTTCAACCTGTAGAACATGATGACGGCACTTTGGTAGGACTCGTCAGGACCTTGATAGCTTCCCAAGACCGGCGTGGAGATGCCTTGCACCAGGCAGTGACGGATGCTTTGACCCGGGGTGGTCATCAGGGTAACAGCGCTACCAACAGCTTCAAGCGCTTGAACCCTCCATTCTTCGACGGTAGTGAAGATGCTATCGCGGCAGATGCATGGCTTCAGGACACAGAAGTGATTCTAGAAGCAGCCAGGACTCCAGAGAACGAGAAGGTGGCAGTTGTGCGCCTACAGCTATTAGATCTTGCTCGCAGCTGGTGGGCAGCGCAGGCCGTTGGATTACCAGCCCCCATTGCTTGGACAGTATTCCGGGAGAGATTCCAGACCAAGTATTTTGATGCTGTAGCTCGGTACGATCTACAGACGAGGTTCACAAATCTGAAGCAAGGAGGCAGGACGGTCGACGGATATGCGGTCGAGTTTTCCAGACTCAGTCGGTTTGCTCCCACCTTGGTGGCAACCGAGTATGATAGAGCCCAGCGATTCCAGTAGGGACTTCACCTAGAGATCTTGTTGGCAGTTGAGCAGTTTGAGCATCAGACTTTTGATGCAGTCTTGAGAGCAGCCCGGAGGCATGAGTATACCTCCCAGAGGATTGTGGATAGGACCGGAGGTCGGAAGAGATCTCACGGCCAGATGAATCAGTCTTCAGCACCAGCCCCGGCAGCCAGGGCCTTGACTATTGGAGCTCCGAGGTGAGCGGCCTCAGTGACGTCGGTTCAGCATTCCACCCCGACGTACCCTCAGCAGCAGCAGAAGCAGAAGCAGTCTTCCGCAGTGGGATATTCTCATTGTGGGAAGCCAGGCCATGTGGTGGCAGAGTGTCGCAGGGCACAGGGATTGTGTCTGGTTTGTGGAGCACCAGACCATAGGGTTGGATCCTGCCCGAACAGGGGTGGTTCATCATCGTCCAACCTTTCTAGCTCTTCGGTGAGAGGACCAGCACCGGTCCAGCAACAGCAACAGCAGCAGTATCCATTGACGAGGCCATTGCCGCCTCGGTCCCAGGCGTTTCAGCAGCAGAGCCCCCAGCAGTATGTGCAAGCCCAGGCCTTGAGTCAGAGTAGGCAACGAGGGTTTCAGCAGAGGGGACCAGCACCCCGAGGGCATGGTCAGGCTATGGTGATGACCATGGAGGAAGGATTGGCACCAGGAGAGGTAGTGGCAGGTACTATTCTCGTCAACTCCTTTCCAGCTTCAGCTTTATTTGATTCTGGTGCATCGCATTCTTTTATGTCTGCACGATTTGCGACACGGGTAGGATTGGAGCCCGAGTCATTATCAGTAAGGCTGAATATACTTACTGGTAACGGACTTGTGGGAGTAGATAGAGTGTTTTCCTCGTGTCGGATCGTAGTTAGCGGTAGAGAATTTTTCGCTAGATTGATAGAATTCCCGATGGCCGATTATGATGTGGTCTTAGGGATGGATTGGTTGAGGAACCAGTATGCTAGGATAGACTGCCATATTGGTAGGGTTATTTTTAGCATTCCAGGAGAGCCGGAGTTTTCTTTCTCTCGAGGCGAGGTTGAGCCTTCTCCTCCGATATTACGGATGGCAGTAGCAGCAGTTCAGTTGCCCAGGATAGTGGATGAGTGTCCAGATGTTTTCCCAGAAGAACTTCCAGGTATGCCTCCGGAGCGGAAGATCGAGTTCACTATAGACTTGATTCCCGGGACAGCCCCAGTATCAAAGAGAGTCTACAGGATGGCGTCGTCAGAGTTGGAGATATTGTACAAGATGATTGAAGAGCTTAGAACCAAGGGATTCATTCGTGCAAGTGGATCGCCTTGGGGAGCCCCGATGCTTCTTGTGAAAAAGAAGGATGGTACGTCCAGGTTATGTGTTGATTATCGTACCTTGAACTCAGTGACAATCAAGAACAGATACCCTCTTCCGAGGATAGATGACTTGTTTGATCAACTCAAGGGGGCTTCAGTATTCTCGAAGATTGATTTGCGCTCAGGTTATCATCAGATCAGAGTCAGAGAGCAGGACATCTCGAAGACGGCTTTTAGATCGAGATATGGGCATTGGGAGTTCCTTGTTATGCCTTTTGGGGCGACCAATGCGCCGGCAGTATTCATGGACCTCATGAATCGCATCTTCATGCCTTACTTGGATCAGTTTGTGATTGTGTTCTTGGATGACATTCTGGTCTACAGCAAGAGTGAGGCGGAGCATGAGCAGCATCTCCGTGTGGTTCTTCAGATCCTCAGAGAGCACCAGCTGTATGCCAAGTTCAGTAAATACGAGTTCTGGCTCGATCGCATTTCGTACTTGGGTCATATCATCACCAGAGGAGGAGTAGAAATGGATCCCCAGAAGATTGTAGCTATTGAGTCATGGCCAGTACCCAGCACAGTTGCAGAAGTTCGCAGTTTCCTCAGATTGGCTGGCTACTACCGGCGGTTTGTTTCAGACTTTGCTCGGATTTCAGCACCATTGACGCAGTTGACCCACAAGGATGCGCAGTTTTCTTGGACAGCAGAGTGTCAGAGTTCTTTTGAGCAGTTGAAGCGAGGATTGATAACAGCTCCTATTCTCACGCTTCCAGATGGAACTGGAGGATTTTCAGTGTATTGTGATGCTTCAGGCAGAGGTTTAGGATGTGTTCTGATGCAGCATGGGAAGGTGATAGCTTATGCGTCACGACAACTTCGTGATCATGAGAGGAATTACCCAACCCATGACTTGGAGCTGGCAGCAGTGGTGTTTGCACTTAAGTTGTGGAGGCACTACTTGTACGGAGATAGGGTAGAGATTTTTACCGACCACAAGAGCCTGAAGTATGTTTTCACCCAGAAGGATCTTAACATGCGTCAGAGGAGGTGGCTGGAGCTTCTTGTGGATTATGATGTCAACCTGCAGTATCATCCTGGGAAGGCCAATGTCGTAGCAGATGCATTGAGCAGAAGAGCCGGAGCTTATTTTCTAACAGCGCAACCAGAGCTGTTAGCAGATCTTCAGAAGATGGGTATTGAAGTTGTTCTCCCTTCCAGTGTGGCGTTGATGGCCAGCATGCAAGTTTAGTCCACTATAGTCGAGAAGATCCGGATGGCGCAGTCGGCAGATTCCAAGCTTCAGCGACTCAGAGCAGAGTGTGAAGCAGGACGAAGACCAGAGTTATGTATTCATGAGGATGGTACACTTCGACATGGTAAGCGTCTTTGTGTACCCAATGGAGATATCAAACAGGAGATCATGTCAGAGGCGCACAGTTCTCAGTATTCCATCCATCCTGGCAGTACGAAGATGTACCGTGATATCTGTCAGCACTTCTGGTGGAATGGCATGAAGCGGGAGATAGCTCGGTTTGTCTCTCGGTGTTTGGTTTGCCAACAGGTTAAGGCCGAACATCAGAGACCGGCTGGACTTCTTCAGCCCTTACCGATTCCAGAATGGAAGTGGGAGCATGTGACCATGGATTTCGTGACTGGATTACCTAGATCCCTAGCTAGTAGAGATGCTATTTGGGTCATTGTGGATAGGCTTACCAAGGTAGCGCACTTTCTCCCATTTAGAGTTGGTCAGTCGACGGCTCAGCTAGTGGAGATGTACCTCAGGCAGATTGTCAGATTGCACGGAGTGCCAGTCAGTATCACCTCGGACCGAGATTCAAGATTTACGTCGCACTTTTGGCGTAGCTTACAAGAGAGTTTGGGGACTCATGTCCAGTTCAGTTCGGCATATCACCCGCAGACGGATGGCCAGTCGGAGCGCACGATCCAGACTCTTGAAGACATGTTACGGTCTTGCACACTTGACTTCGGTAGTTCATGGGAAGATCATTTGCACCTGGTGGAATTTTCATACAATAATAGTTTCCAGGCCA
This sequence comes from Iris pallida, assembly GCA_029216955.1. Taxonomy (NCBI): domain Eukaryota; kingdom Viridiplantae; phylum Streptophyta; class Magnoliopsida; order Asparagales; family Iridaceae; genus Iris; species Iris pallida. The sequence continues at coordinate 4,669,750 of JANAVB010020797.1, forward strand.
GTATCCAGATGGCACCGTTCGAGGCACTGTATGGCAGGAAGTGCAGATCCCCGTTAGCCTGGGATGATGTTGGAGAGAGGCAGATGCTTGGTCCAGAGATGATTGCTCAGACCGTTGAAGTAGTCAGGCGAGTCAGAGATCACCTTCGAGTTGCCCAAGACCGCCAGCGCCATTGGACAGATTCTCATCGGCGCCCTCTCGAGTTCTCGGTCGGCGATCATGTATTCCTGAGGATTTCGCCTAACCGTGGCGTCATTCGTTACGACGGTACATCCCGGACCCGAGCCACATCCTGGATCATTCGGAATTGGTTGTTGGTACCAACCTTTCGTATGAGGAGAGGCCCGTGTATATATTGGATCGAAGAGAGAAGATCCTAAAGAACGAGACTATCAAGTTAGTCCGAGTTGCTTGGGGTCATCACTCTTTGGGGGAGTCAACGTGGGAGCGTGAGGATGATATCCGATCACGATATCCCGACTTGTTTGACTCGTGAGGTATAATATCTTTCTTATGCCTCATGCCACCAATTCCTTGCTTGCATGATTGATTGATTGCCTAGTATAATTGCCTGTGAATAGTGTAGCTTGTTCTTGTCCCTCTAGCCTCTTAATTAAATTCCGAGGACGGAATTCTTTTAAGGTGGGTAGAGTTGTAATACCTGTGGTTCGTAGTACGTATTTTGGAAATACGTGTACGTGTCTTTTCTTGTATTATTCCTTGTTTAGCTCTCGGCTTGGTTTAACTCTCGGTTTGGGTTGGCTTGGTTCGGCCGGCCCAATGCTTGGTTCATCATGGGCCAAGGGTGGAACACCTTAGCCTATGCTTCTCCTTCATTTCCACCACAACCCCCCTCTTTATTATCCCCACCAACCTTCTCTCTCCTCCATAATTCTCATTTACTTCTCCTTCCCCTACCATTACTCTTCTCCACCAACCAAGAACACCATAGGCAAGTGCAACTTGCTTCCACAAGAGAACTCCTTTTGATGGTTTCATTAGCTTCTCCTCATGATTCTAAACCACATTAGAACTTGTCATTTTCTATTTTGAGGCTTTAATTCTTGTAGATCTAGAGTTTTGCTATTTTTGAATTTTTGGTGTTTTGATCTATTAAACTTCCTTGTTTTCAAGTTTTGATGGTTCCATGTTTTAGAGAATTTCATTCTACCCAATTTTGACCTTTGGAAAGTTGGATTCGGAGTTGTTTTGACCAAGATTTGGACAATTGAAGCTTAGATTCAACTTTAGAGTTCTTGCTGTTCTTGCCATTTGGAGAAGACAGAAAACAGTGTCACGACCCGTTACCCAAATTGTTGGGCCGGGCCGGGCCGAGCCATGTCCAGCCTACGCTTAAGATAAAGCGCAGTAAGCTGTTCTAGACAGTCAGGTAATAATGATAAATGTGCTAATAATTAAGATAGTTTAAGAATGATCACAACACAGCTTCTATATAGATGAAAAACCACTAAGTTTGATAATAATACAAACCAAAATGTAAGACTGGAGACAAGGTCCAGTTTAAAGGTACAAACAGCAACTGTGATAATAACCAAACACTAAGTCAAACTAAGCAGCTAAGCAGGATTCCCTGCTGGAATATCCTCAACTGGAGCTCCATAGTACGGGTCACAAAGCATTTCTTCCTCGGTCAAAATACCTACAACGTTATCCTGTCAGGACGGGAGCAAGTACAACCTCTACTACTAAAGTACTGAATGTATAATGCAAGAGATGTACAACAGGAACATGGTATGATAAGGCTGAAAAATAGACATACTGGAATCAAGGTAAATCATATAAAGCGGGAAATCATGGTATATCTTGATTATCATTTTAAGACACTCTTGTCAATTGTGGCATGTGTACATTATGTATTAAAACTGGGGCATGTATGAGATCGGTCAATAAGTGCTATGCTAGTTTACTGCAATGTACGTATGTACATTCCACAAGTCCAGAAACTACATTGTTAGTTTACTGCAATGTACGTAAGTACATTCCACAAGTCCAGAAACTACATTCTCAGTTTACTGCAATGTACGTATGTACATTCCACAAGTCCAGAAACCGCACTGCTAGTTTACTGCAATGTACGTATGTACATTCCACAAGTCCAGAAACTACACGATTAGCATACTGCAATGTAAGTGAGTACATTCCACGAGTCCAGTAACTACACTATCAACTCTCTCATAACCCAGTAATCATCATGTAAAAGATACGGGAAATAGTGTAAAGCATGGTGGGAACTGGCAATAGTATGAAACATGTTATGATTTGACTTGCTACCCCAAGGATCAGCATTCACATGGGTTGATTAACATTCTTTTTATCAAATAATAGCATTTTTAACATGTATAATTAATAAAAGACTTACAACTGGATTAGTGGTAATTTAACAAGGTTGTCACATGTACTTAACATTAAAAGACAGTAAATGAGTTTGTAGATGTACTTGCCTCTAGCAAAACAAGCTGCGATAAAAGTGCTATGGATGTCTGGTAACTCGTCACTGTAGAAATACATACAATAACTTAGCTTTACACTAAGCTAAAATACTAGGACACTAATCTGGTGCGACACGACTTGTGATTGGGCACTTAGCCAAAATAATGACTTGGCCTAGGAGACCAATGTGGGGTGACACACTATGTTAACTAACTTTCTAGGGTCTTTACACTAGTGAGGGGTGGGGTTCAACACGACTAAAACTCCAAATAACACAAAAAGCTACAAGTCGTAATTAATCAATAAATAAATCAGAAGATCATTGTGTTCCAACAATTTTTAAAGTAGACAAAAAGCCTAGTTTTGCATAAAACAAAGTACCAAAACGATCCTTGCTAACTATAGAAATTTATTATAATTTTTTTGGGATTTATTAACCAGTACAAATATTTTATAAAAATCAGTTTTCCTAAGTATACAGAAAGTGAGTTTTGGTTTCATATGCCAAACTAGTGGCAAAACAGTAAATTAATTACTACAAAAATTATACTAAATTAGCCAACTTAACAAAGTATCTAAAAACTATTTTTTCCATAATTTTAGCAATACTCTAAGTATTTTTAGAAAATCATAAAACAGCTATGTACAATAATAATTAATTATCTGCGTATTTTGTCCATGTATATAATTTGAACCAAAGTTCAAATACAGGACCCAAGGCCATGAATCAAGTCCAATATGACTTGTACAGGTCTTGAATGTGTGAAAACACATTTGAGCCCAAATACCCATGCTAGGTTTGGACATCAAATGGTCGCAGTAATTTAAATACAATAAAAATACAAGTTGGTAATAGTGCAAAATAAATATTATTATTTTAATATGGTAAAATTATGCATAGTGAAAATATACATATATATGTTCTAAAAGTACATATATATATATATATATAAGGAAAATACTTAATTATAAAGTACATATATATACATATACTAATATTGTATATATATATATACATAGTATAAATATATATATACATGTGAAGATATATACATATATACATATATGTATATAAATACAAATAAATATATAAGATTTTATTAAGCATAAAAATATATACATATATAAAATACTGCTAAAATACAGTATATATACATATATATATATATACTAATATATATATATATACACATATATATAAATATATATATATAACTGAAAAAGAAAAGAAAAGAAAAAGAAACTGTAAAGGGGGGGCTCGAACTCAGTCCAGCGCGGGGGGGGGGGGGGGGGGTTTTATTGTTTACCGCGCTGGCCAGTGGGCCAGCGGCCCGCTCTGTTAGAGATAGGTTTAGGGTTAGTTTTATTTCTGTTTAGGTGATATTAATAAATAAAAAAAATATAAAACACAGTCCTGTGTCCTGACAGTTAGGGACACAGGATCAGCGTGTCCGTGCTTTGCACGACACGCACGACACGACTTACGCGTGTCCGAGCTTAGCATTGGGTTCGTCGGGACCAGGCGAGTCCGTGCTTGTGTATACGAGACACGAATCGAAGAGAGGGGGAGTGACACGTACGTGTCCGATGGGGGTGAGCTGCTGTCGAGGAGGCGATCAGGCGGAGGAGGCGTCGTGGTGGTGGCGCGTCGCTGGCGCTGGGTTCGCCTCGTCGAGACGAAGGTGATGGTGGTGGTGGTTGGGGGTGTTAGTCGCTGTGGGGGTGGCGGAGGAGATCGCCGGAGCTAGGGTTGCGGCTAGGGTTTCGGGGAGGAAAGGTGGTCGTGGAGGGTGGCGAAGGAGATTTAGGGTTAGGGTTTCGGTAGGGGGGGAGAGGGGAGTTTTATAGAGGGTTAGGGTCGGTCGGGGGCAGCCGGGTTCGGCGGGGGCAGCGTAGGTCGGTCGTGGGGCAGCGTCGAGTCAGGGGAGAGAGAGAGAGAGTCGGTCGGGGGGGTAGGTGATTTTGCATTTAGGTCCCCTAGAATTCAGGATATTATAAACAGGTCCTAACAGCTTTTAAATGCAAATTAGAATTTGCATTCCGCAGCTAAAACAAATAATTAATTACAAACTGACCACAAAACAATTTAGAAAATTACAAACAAATATTAAAACAATTTAAATATTGCATAATAATATAAAAACAATTCTAAAAATTGCAAAATGATATTAAAACATTTTAAAAAATTACAAATCAATATTTTTGTATTAAAAACTCATTTAAAAATCATTTAAAAATTCTAGAAAAATTCATAAAAATCCTAATAATTATTTTAAGGCTAAAATTAACATTAATAATTAATTAGCACTAATAAAAAAAAATTTGAAAATCAGGGGCTTACAAGTCTTCCCTCCTTGAAAAATTTCGTCCTCGAAATTTACAAGAACTGAAGACACGCGAGGCAACTAACGTTTTAAAAATAATTACAGCGATGACTAAGGCTATCTCCTAATGATGGAACGTCTATGAAACAGGTCTACTGGTCAATGGCTTATCTTATGAGTGCAGCTACTAAATGATGGTTTGGTAAAGGTCTAATGACAGGTTACTTAATGAGGCACTAGAATCAAACAGTCATATGCAAATAAATCCAACCTGTGGCACCGTCTGTCAAGTATTCTGGCTCTGGCTCTGGGCCCTGTACTGGTACTGCTGCCTGGATGGCTAAAGGGTATGCTCTCCCTGAAGGTCCTCTGGTAAATGGCTTCGCCTTCGGGCACTCCCGAATCATATGGGTGGAAGACCCGCAAGCAAGACACTGGCTCAATTTCTTCCTACAGATGGAGACATCGTGCCCTGGCTTTTTGCAGAAGGCACAAGAGACCCACTTCTGCTGCTGTTGCCCCGGATCTCGGGTAAATGATAACTGATGCTGAGGATGAGCTGGTGGAGAATAGGCCTGCTGGTGCTGGGTAGTCGTCCTCTGCTGGAAAGTCTGGCGCTTGGACGGCCCGTCATGATGTGTGGTAGCTGGCCTCTTGCAAGACAAAAGACGCTCCTCGATACCTCGGGCTCTCTCCAGTAGCTGGTAGTAGTCTGTGATCCCGTTGGCCACTAGTAAGATGCTAATGTCCGGGACAAGACCATGGCAGAATCTGCGAGCCATCTCCTCCGGGTCGGTTACTAAGCTCGGGGCAAAACGACTGAGTCTGCTAAACTCACCTGCGTACTCATCGACTGTACGGCTCCCCTGTTGCAAGTTCTGGAATTGCAATCCCATGGCAACTCTAGCGGTGGTGGAAAAGAACTTCCTCTTGAACTGGATCTTGAATTGCTCCCAGTTTCCTCTGCCGCCAATGAACATCGTCTCATTTCTGAACCAGACCCCTGCCAGGTCTGCTAACAAAAATCCTGCTGCCTCGACCCAAAGATCGTCAGGTAATCTAGCCCCTATGAGCTTCCTCTCTACGGAATCTAACCAGTCATCAGCTACAACTATGCCTTCCGTTCCAAGAAACTCCTTCGGTTTTAGGTTCATAAAACTCTTGATACTACCTAGCCTCAATTGATGTTCTATAGGTTGCGAGACGGGGGTATGCTGAGTATTCAGGAGCCCCTGGATCAAAGCCAGTAATTGGGTTCCGTCGAGGGAAACAACAGTCTGGGGAGGTATGATAGGAGGTGGGGGTGGTATACCGTCACCTGAGGTGGCGGAATCGGGAGAGTGTGTAGGGTCCATCTATTTATAAAAGACAAAGGAATTATAAGAATAAAAGCAAGCAATCATAAACAAACAATTTAGTTACACTACTGGTCCTATGCTGTGATGAGTTTTCCTATGTTGCAATCCTAAAATTCCTCTAGGTGTTCTAGATGTTGTTCCTAGTGTTATCTAGTTATCCTTAATTTCTGCAGGCGTGCTTGGTACAGTAACGTAACCAAACAACTTTAGTCAGGACCTGCATGGGCCGCCAAAAAAACATGTCACGACCCGTTACCCAAATTGTTGGACCGGGCCGAGCCATGTCCAGCCTACGCTTAAGATAAAGCGCAGTAAGCTGTTCTAGACAGTCAGGTAATAATGATAAATGTGCTAATAATTAAGATAGTTTAAGAATGATCACAACACAGCTTCTATATAGATGAAAAACCACTAAGTTTGATAATAATACAAACCAAAATGTAAGACTGGAGACAAGGTCCAGTTTAAAGGTACAAACAGCAACTGTGATAATAACCAAACACTAAGTCAAACTAAGCAGCTAAGCAGGATTCCCTGCTGGAATATCCTCAACTGGAGCTCCATAGTACGGGTCACAAAGCATTTCTTCCTCGGTCAAAATACCTACAACGTTATCCTGTCAGGACGGGAGCAAGTACAACCTCTACTACTAAAGTACTGAATGTATAATGTAAGAGATGTACAACAGGAACATGGTATGATAAGGCTGAAAAATAGACATACTGGAATCAAGGTAAATCATATAAAGCGGGAAATCATGGTATATCTTGATTATCATTTTAAGACACTCTTGTCAATTGTGGCATGTGTACATTATGTATTAAAACTGGGGCATGTATGAGATCGGTCAATAAGTGCTATGCTAGTTTACTGCAATGTACGTATGTACATTCCACAAGTCCAGAAACTACATTGTTAGTTTACTGCAATGTACGTAAGTACATTCCACAAGTCCAGAAACTACATTCTCAGTTTACTGCAATGTACGTATGTACATTCCACAAGTCCAGAAACCGCACTGCTAGTTTACTGCAATGTACGTATGTACATTCCACAAGTCCAGAAACTACACGATTAGCATACTGCAATGTAAGTGAGTACATTCCACGAGTCCAGTAACTACACTATCAACTCTCTCATAACCCAGTAATCATCATGTAAAAGATACGGAAAATAGTGTAAAGCATGGTGGGAACTGGCAATAGTATGAAACATGTTATGATTTGACTTGCTATCCCAAGGATCAGCATTCACATGGGTTGAATAACATTCTTTTTATCAAATAACAGCATTTTTAACATGTATAATTAATAAAAGACTTACAACTGGATTAGTGGTAATTTAACAAGGTTGTCACATGTACTTAACATTAAAAGACAGTAAATGAGTTTGTAGATGTACTTGCCTCTAGTAAAATAAGCTGCGATAAAAGTGCTATGGATGTCTGGTAACTCGTCACTGTAGAAATACATACAATAACTTAGCTTTACACTAAGCTAAAACACTAGGACACTAATCTGGTGCGACACGACTTGTGATTGGGCACTTAGCCAAAATAATGACTTGGCCTAGGAGACCAATGTGGGGTGACACACTATGTTAACTAACTTTCTAGGGTCTTTACACTAGTGAGGGGTGGGGTTCAACACGACTAAAACTCCAAATAACACAAAAAGCTACAAGTCGTAATTAATCAATAAATAAATCAGAAGATCATTGTGTTCCAACAATTTTTAAAGTAGACAAAAAGCCTAGTTTTGCATAAAACAAAGTACCAAAACGATCCTTGCTAACTATAGAAATTTATTATAATTTTTCTGGGATTTATTAACCAGTACAAATATTTTATAAAAATCAGTTTTCCTAAGTATACAGAAAGTGAGTTTTGGTTTCATATGCCAAACTAGTGGCAAAACAGTAAATTAATTACTACAAAAATTATACTAAATTAGCCAACTTAACAAAGTATCTAAAAACTATTTTTTCCATAATTTTAGCAATACTCTAAGTATTTTTAGAAAATCATAAAACAGCTATGTACAATAATAATTAATTATCTGCGTATTTTGTCCATGTATATAATTTGAACCAAAGTTCAAATACAGGACCCAAGGCCATGAATCAAGTCCAATATGACTTGTACAGGTCTTGAATGTGTGAAAACACATTTGAGCCCAAATACCCATGCTAGGTTTGGACATCAAATGGTCGCAGTAATTTAAATACAATAAAAATACAAGTTGGTAATAGTGCAAAATAAATATTATTATTTTAATATGGTAAAATTATGCATAGTGAAAATATACATATATATGTTCTAAAAGTACATATATATATATATATATAAGGAAAATACTTAATTATAAAGTACATATATATACATATACTAATATTGTATATATATATATACATAGTATAAATATATATATACATGTGAAGATATATACATATATACATATATGTATATAAATACAAATAAATATATAAGATTTTATTAAGCATAAAAATATATACATATATAAAATACTGCTAAAATACAGTATATATACATATATATATATACTAATATATATATATATACACATATATATAAATATATATATAAAACTGAAAAAGAAAAGAAAAGAAAAAGAAACTGTAAAGGGGGGGGGCTCGAACTCAGTCCAGCGCGGGGGGGGGGGGGGGGTTTTATTGTTTACGCGCTGGCCAGTGGGCCAGCGGCCCGCTCTGTTAGAGATAGGTTTAGGGTTAGTTTTATTTCTGTTTAGGTGATATTAATAAATAAAAAAAAATATAAAACACAGTCCTGTGTCCTGACAGTTAGGGACACAGGATCAGCGTGTCCGTGCTTTGCACGACACGCACGACACGACTTACGCGTGTCCGAGCTTAGCATTGGGTTCGTCGGGACCAGGCGAGTCCGTGCTTGTGTATACGAGACACGAATCGAAGAGAGGGGGAGTGACACGTACGTGTCCGATGGGGGTGAGCTGCTGTCGAGGAGGCGATCAGGCGGAGGAGGCGTCGTGGTGGTGGCGCGTCGGTGGCGCTGGGTTCGCCTCGTCGAGACGAAGGTGATGGTGGTGGTGGTTGGGGGTGTTAGTCGCTGTGGGGGTGGCGGAGGAGATCGCCGGAGCTAGGGTTGCGGCTAGGGTTTCGGGGAGGAAAGGTGGTCGTGGAGGGTGGCGAAGGAGATTTAGGGTTAGGGTTTCGGTAGGGGGGGAGAAGGGAGTTTTATAGAGGGTTAGGGTCGGTCGGGGGCAGCCGGGTTCGGCGGGGGCAGCGTAGGTCGGTCGTGGGGCAGCGTCGAGTCAGGGGAGAGAGAGAGAGAGTCGGTCGGGGGGGTAGGTGATTTTGCATTTAGGTCCCCTAGAATTCAGGATATTACAAACAGGTCCTAACAGCTTTTAAATGCAAATTAGAATTTGCATTCCGCAGCTAAAACAAATAATTAATTACAAACTGACCACAAAACAATTTAGAAAATTACAAACAAATATTAAAACAATTTAAATATTGCATAATGATATAAAAACAATTCTAAAAATTGCAAAATGATATTAAAACATTTTAAAAAATTACAAATCAATATTTTTGTATTAAAAACTCATTTAAAAATCATTTAAAAATTCTAGAAAAATTCATAAAAATCCTAATAATTATTTTAAGGCTAAAATTAACATTAATAATTAATTAGCACTAATAAAAAAAAATTTGAAAATCAGGGGCTTACAAACAGTGAGCTAGCTTTTTAGCTTACGCCGCTGAGCTGTACGCTGCTCTTTAGCGAGCGTACGCTGACTTGTGTACGCTGCTCTTTAGCGAGCGTACGCTGACTTGTGTACGCTGCTCTTTAGCGAGCGTACGCTAGCCTTGATACGCTGCCTGTTGGCAGCGTGTCTTGAGCGTACGCTAGCTTGAGCGTACGCGTGCCTTGGTACGCTAGCTTAAGCGAGCAAGGCGTACGCTAGCCCCTTTCGTACGCTAGCTCGAGCGTACGCAGTCTTGAGCGTACGCTAGCTTGAGCGTACGCTGACCTGTAGCTTGAGCGTGCCCTTGTGTACGCTGACCCTTGCGTACGCTTTCCATTGGAAGTGTATGGATCCTTTGGTACACAGACCTGAGCGTACGCTAGCCTGAGCGTAGCCTGGCTTGAGCGTAGCCTGATTACCCTTGATCTTCTATAGCCCTGTATATTGATATTTTATTAGATATTTAACGTCCATTTTATATCCTTACGCCTTTTGTCATGAACTTGATAATCATAGATTTGTTTAATATGTTTGGAAATGATACCTGAGCATGACACGATAGTGACCCGTAGTGGTGCACTCCTGACATAATGACCTGACATGACCTGATAGTGGTCCGTCGTGGCGCACTCCTGATAAGTATACTTGACATGATAAACCTGACATGTTATATCTTGATAAGCTGTTGCGACGGCTACATGACATGACATGACCTGTATAATTAAGCTGGACACCGTGGACGATTGTGTTTGTATAAAAAATCCAGTCCTGTCTTGCATCATGTCTAGGAGGGGACTCCTGAGTACCATGGTCAGGAGTACCTACTAAAATGGGCTAAGGTTAACAACTAGATTAATACATTAGTCATGAAGAGATTTCCCAGCTACAGACAATCCCGTTACCTGGGCGCGCTTGGGATCTGTAGCCTGCCGTCGAGTAGGGCACATTTCCAGCACACTGTCATGTGTTGCACCCTTCAAACTGCTTAAGGGTACATGCGTTTCCTGGACGATGTACCCACCTGAATTCAACCCTAAACTCTCGACCTGGGTAACCTGGATGGTCTGCAGGGCTTGTGGCTGTGGAATAATCTCACTGCATCTTGTTAGTAATTAGGCTTGTGACAACCCTAGTTAGTTAAAGTATCAAGCCGTAGTTCTTGCTTGGCCGTGAAGTGATTGGATAGAGTCTAACCAGTCTAGTCTTGCCCTGACCCTGTTCCAGACTATTGAATGACCAGAATGCTTGTATTTATTTTACCGATAAATGGTGAGAAACCAAGCTCCGTTCAGACGAAGGGTTACAACCCCGGTCCTTGTTTGGTTTACGGGTTGTAACCTGGCTATCTGAATAGTTCCATGGTTATCTTGTCGTATATCATCCTGATATGTTTCCTTTTATTCCAGTCCTTATTTTATTTATATTTATATTCCTGTGCTGATTGCTGGTTTTAGTTCTTAAGTGAAGCCTCCTTTGTGGTACTTGCTCTTTCTGGGGTCTGACCCAGCTGGTTTTGTGTGGCCAGATTTCGGAGCAGCTCCAGAGGATCTACCGACTTCCCAGCCAGATGGTGGCCACTAGACGGAACCCTGGCAACGAGTGGGTTATTTTTGGCTCTCCCGCTCTAGTGTAAAAATATTCTTTTGAGGCGTTTAGCCGACGAGCACCTGTTTAGCTCGATTGTACTTACTTACTGTCTGCCTACGGGCTGTAACATGATTGACAAATCCTAGGGTTGATCATGTATGACTAAACTCTTGCTAGTCCTAACATTTTGTAACGACTAGCTTCATGATCAGCTGAATATGTAATATTTGGGACGCCTTATTATTGTATATTTAATGATCATACATCTTATGACTCTTACTTACTTGCTTATGATTGAGACACTAGGCTTGTTCATGACCTTAAGAGACTGTTGGCTTGTAGATAAACCCTCATGTATCCTAGACAGCCGTGACCGTATAGCGAGATGGAATCCATTTTAATATACGTAGCTGGCTATGTCTGCCCCCGCTCTTCAGTATTCTGGTTCTGGAGCGTGACATGGAGAGAGCTTGCTCTCAACATACCTTGTAAATTTTAGTCCCACATCGGAAATGCACCATGAGTTATCTCAACATATATATACTTGGGTGTGTTGTTGAGAGATGCACATGGGGTGGTGACCCTAAGGAGGGAACCATGTGGGTGATTTTACAAGGAGGTAAGAATAAGGCTCCAAGGATTAAGCATTAATGTTTTTGTCATTCTCTTGGATTAATTCCATTTGGAGCTAAGCCCCAAAGGGGCTTAGCGACTCGGACTCGGGCTCATGAGGCGTAATGTGGCAACTCGGACTCGGGCTCGGGCTCATGAGGCGTAATGTGGCATTTTGTTGGCGCACTTTGCACTTAGCCCGTCAGCAGGCATGCGGCTCATGCGGCACATACGGTCCATACGGTCCATGCGGTCCATGCGGCTCATGCGGTCCATGCGGTCCATGCGGCTCATGCGGTCCATGCGGCCATTAGGCTCATGCGGCCAGGCTACTGCTGCTGCCGTATGGAGGGATCCGCTGACTGTGCAGATTACAAATCAGTTATGGAAAGGCTGAATCAATGTGATTAAATCAGATCATATCTTTGTGGAATTTGAATTAATTCAGATCCTATCTTTGTGGGATTTGAATTAATTTCGTGGGATTTGAATTAAATCTCGTTGCTATCTTTTGGGATTTGATTCAATCTTTCCATAACTGAAGAGGCGGCTAGGGTTTCCACCCTCTCTCTCTAAATACTCTCTTCTGGCCTCCTTTGTGACTACTACGAAAATTACAAGTCAGAAAAGGAGAAAGAGAGAGAGAGTTGATGCCGCCATTGCAAGTCCATCCTAGGAGTCAGAACAGAGGTGACTTCGAGCGTTCCACAAGTTCTTCAAACTTGCTGGTTCCTGGAAGCAGATCGTGTGGGGCGAACCTTGCTTTGAGCAACGGTGTTTTGACACCCCAGCAACTGTTCTTCATCTAATCTTCCTCCATATTATTGTAACTCGTTATGTCCCAATTGCAACACGTTTGCAAGGAAGAACGAGAGATCTTCTCTTCTCTATTTCCCTCCTTCAGATTGTAATTTGGCTATTTGTTTTATTGTACCATCGTAGATCTTGAGTTTGATCACTGCAAAGTTTTTGTGTGACATCTCAGATCTCGATTGCATCAGTTTTTCTATCTTTGATCAAGTCCCGGGACTAACAATCTCAAAGCAAGATCCGTGTAGATGGAAAACATTAATGCTTCGCTCCTCCAATCGGACTTCTGCAAGTTGGAAAAGTTCGATGGAGAGCACTATCAAGTCTGGAAGAGAAAGGTTTACCTAACTCTTCAACTGAAAGACGTTGATCATGTTCTGTTAGAGGAAGAACCCTCTGTTCCAGACACTGGATCTACTGCCGCAATCAACACGGCTACCAAACTCCAAGCCAAGTGGAGAAGGGAAAATAGCATCTGCAGGCTTCTCATCCTGAATGCTATGGAGGACTCCCTGGCAGAATCCTACTCGAAGAAGGAACTTGCCAGAGACATATGGGAGTCTGTGAAAAATCTGTATGAAGAAGATAAGAACAGGAGCAAAATGTTTGTGGTTGAAAAATATCACAAATTGCTCTTTGAGGACGAAAAGTCCATGCTGCCACAGGTGAAGGAATTTCTGAAGCTGTGTCAGAAACTGGAAGACGAAGAGATGCCCCTTCCCGACAAGTTTGTCGTCAGAGGGATCGTCTCAAAACTTCCTGCTGGATAGAGTACCTTCTATGCAAGGATGCACAGAAAGAAGCTAGACATTAGCTTGGGAGATCTACTGCAAGAGATCCATGTTGAGGACGAGATGCGTTCCCAACAGAAGGTGGACACTCTGTCCAAACAGTTGGCTAAAGCCAATCTTGTGCAGACGAGAGATCCCAAGGGGAAGCAGGCGGCTTCTCATCCCAAGAAGAAGGACTTCACTAATCTAAAAGTGAAGGGTCCTTCTTTCAAGCAACAGAAGACTAAGTCCCACGTGACTTGTTACAATTGTGACAAGAAAGGCCACTACAAGAGTGAATGCAGATCTAAGCCTAAACAATCAGAGAAAGGTGAGCCTAATAAGGTTTCATTGGTTTCTAACTTTGTTGCTATGATCGCACAGGTCACAAATGTGGGGGTTGACTCTGACTGGTGGATAGACACTGGTGCGACTTGCCATGTCTGTTATGGCAAGGAATTGTTCGTCATGTACCAGCCGATATCTGAGAAGGTTGTCATGGCGAACCAGGCCCAAGCTGAAGTTCTAGGGATCGGGACCGTGGAACTGAAACTCACTTTTGGGAACACTCTGACGCTTCAAGGTGTGAAGCATGTTCCGGCGATTGCCAAGAACCTGATCTCTGGGAGCCTGCTCTGCAACGCAGGCTTGAGGATGGACATCAATGCTGGTCAGATGGTGATGTCCAAGAAAGGAACATACTTCGGAAAGGCTTATGAAACCGAAGGAATGTTTAAAATTCAGCTTGTCAACCAGTTTGAAGACATTAATGCAGTTGCTTTTTCTGATTATTCTCTTGAGTTATGGCATAATAGACAAGGACATGTTCATTGTAAAAGAATTAACAAAATGTCTAGTCTAGGACTTATCTCCAAATGTGGGGGTAAGGTGGAGAAGTGTGAAGTGTGTGCTCAGACGAAGATCACAAGAAAACCCTTTCATCGGGTCAATCGAAGCACAGATCTTCTGGAGTTGGTGCACTCCGATATCTGTGACTTCAAACATTTCTCCACGAAGGTCGGGATGAAGTATTTCATAACCTTCATCGACGACTTCTTAAAATACGCGTTCGTCTACTTGCTCAAGTCTAAAGACGAAGCTTTCGAGAAGTTCAGAGAGTTCAGGGCCGAAGCTGAACGGTAGACTGGACAACAACTCAAGAGGTTAAGGAGTGATCGAGGTGGGGAGTACATGTCTCATGAATTCGCATCGTTCTGCAAAGAACATGGAATTATATGTGAGACTACTGCTCCATATTCTCCTTAATCCAACGGAGTAGCGGAGAGGAAGAACAGAACGTTGACAGAAATGATGAACTCAATGCTTCTAACTGCGGGTCTTCCTAAATGCTACTGGAAAGAAGCTGCATTGACGGCCACTTTTATTCTAAATAGAGTGCCATATGCAACTTCGGACGTAACTCCTCATGAACTCTGGTTCAAAGTCAGACCAAACTTGAATGTCATTCGAGTGTGGAGATGTCTGCGTATGTGAAGCTCCCAGATCTGAAGATTCAGAAGCTAGGGACAAGGACTATGAAGGCGATCTTCTTGGGGTATGTCAAAAAAAGTGATGCTAGGAGATTTCTTGATATTGAGTCAAATCATATCATCGAATCTCGCGATGCTGAATACTTTGAAGACAAGTTTGCAAAAGACAAAAATATTATTCTTTCGGACATTCCAAAAAATGATGTAGGTGCAAATGAGACTGAAATCTCATATGGGCCAGTAGTCCAAGAAGAAGCTGTTGTTGAGGAAACAACTCTTGTACCAGAACTCGCAGAGCTGTCAGCTAAGCGAGCGAGGAGACCGAAAGATTTCGGAGATGACTTTGTCACCTATCATGTGGAAGCAGATCCGCTTACCTATGATGAGGCGATGAAGACCAGAGATGCTATCTTCTGGAAGGAGGCAGTGAATGACGAGTTTGACTCTATCACCTCCAATAACACATGGGTGTTGGTAGATCTACCTGAAGGAGAGAAGCCCATCGGATGTAAATGGATCTTCAAGAAGAAGATGAAGGCAGATGAAACTATTGACAAGTTCAAGGCCAGGCTGGTAGCCAAGAGATTTTCTCAGAAACAGGGGATAGACTACTTTGACACGTACGCTCCAGTAGCTCGGATGACCACCATCAGGATGTTAATCGCTCTAGCAGCTATACATAAGTTGGTGATACATCAGATGGATGTAAAGACCGCATTCCTGAATGGGGAGCTGACCGAAGAGATTTACATGCAACAGCCAGATGGATTTGTCGTCAAAGGTCTTGAAGACAAAGTCTGCAAGTTGGTGAAATCATTTTATGGTTTGAAGGAAGCTCCCAAGATGTGGCATGAGAAGTTTGACAAAGTTATTAGGTCAAACGGCTACAGAGTCAGCGAGACGGACAAATATGTTTACACAAAGTTCGCTGATGGAAGAGGAGTCATCGTTTGTCTGTACGTGGACAACATGCTAATCCTAGGTACGGATATAGGCTGTGTCACAGAGACAAAGAAGTTTCTCTCAACCAAGTTCAGTATGAAGGACTTGGGGGATGCAGATGTCATCTTGGGTATAAAGATCATCCGGACAGACACTGGAGTAGCGCTGTCACAATCTCACTACATTGAGAAGATGCTCACACGCTATGGGTATAAGGATCTTCCAGGGATCGATACGCCATACAGGTGTGATCAGAAGCTGAAGCCAAAGTCAAGGGAAAGCGTCAGGCAGCTGGAGTATTCTAGCGTTATCGGAAGTTTGATGTACGCAACCACTGCCACAAGACCTAACATAGCTTTCGCCGTGGAATGCTGAGTCGGTTCACAAGCAACCCAGGGGTTGAGCACTGGAAAGCTGTAAAGCGGGTGATGAGATATCTCAAAAAAACTCAGACATATGCACTGCACTACAACGGATATCCGACAGTAGTGGAAGGCTTCAGTGATGCTAGCTGGTGTTCAGAGGTGGAAAGCGAGAGATCCACAGGTGGATATATCTTTTCCTTGGGTAGAGCTGCTATATCGTGGAAGTCGAAGAAGCAGACTATACTCTCTCGTTCCTCCATGGAATCTGAATTCTATGCACTTGAAACTGCAACAGATGAAGCAGAATGGCTTCGGAAGCTCATGTATGATCTTTCAGTGGTTGGGGCTCAGATACCGATAATACCGATATACTGTGACAACCAGGCGACTGCGGCGGTGGCATCAAATGACCTCTTCAATGGAAAGAAAAGGACTGTACGGTTGAAGCACAGGACAGTACACGATCTTATCAAAAGAGGTGTAATTGCAGTGGTTGATGTTCGGAGTCAGGAGAACCTGGCAGATCCATTCACAAAGGGCCTCAAGCGTCAGTTGGTCGATGACACAGCTTGTAAAATGGGCTTGAAGGCATTCTGATAGTGTGTCTTTGTAATCCTACCATAAAGTTTTATGCTATTAGTTCAAAGAGAAATCTACTAGGCATCTAACTTTTGGTTCAAAGGAGGATCACTGACTGGGAAACTATCATGTAACAGTGGGTACTTGTTCTCTGGAACATGGAAGGGATACGGACCCATAACCACTGTTGTCTACTATGTATTTTTCTGCGAAAAAAACAGATCCTGTGGAAGGTTGGCTTAAACGCCTTAATGAGTTCTCAGGCAGAGTGAATGCCTGGTGTGCTTTACAGGAAGCACGGTAGAGCAGCACTACAAGGAGTGAAACTCCATGCTACAGTGGGGTGACTCCACCATGAGGTTCCCAGGTAGGGGTAATGCCTCGGCTTTGCAAGCCAAGTCACAGCGACGTAGCACCGCAAATAGGCAGGTAGCCTAATGCTGTATGACGTAATTAAAGAGTTGTAGACAGCACTACAAAGGGGAGGATGGCCCCATGTTACAGTGGCACGACACCACGATGAGGTACCCAGGTAGGGGTAAAGCCTCGGCATTACAAGCCATGTCGTTGCGGCGTAACACCGCAAGGAAGCCTTAGGCTTCATGCTGGGTAGTTTGGCACTACAAAGAGGCTTGTGACCTCATGCTACAGTAGTATGACACTACGATGAGGTTCCCAGGTAGGGGTAATACCTCGGCTTCAGGCCATGTCATAGCGGCGTAGCACCGCAAGGAAGCGCAAGGCTTCATGCCATATCTCTTTAATAAAGAACTCACCTATAGTGTATGGAAAGAGATATCAGGCCGTCTCTTGAGGGTAAACTTGTAGACGCCCAAAATTATACACTGAAACTAGGCTGGCACAGGGCCTTTAATGTGCAGCCAGAAGCACACGTAACTACACTTTGTGAGTGGGAAAAATTATAATTGTGGTGCAGAATTCAAGGCGTAGTCCATTCTTGTATCACATTGTTATTTAACCCATACGGAAAGATTCAAGTCGTCAGCGACATCTATCCTAATACAAAATGGACAGTTACTGTGGGGAACGCTCAACCCTGGACACATATATATGTTGTGATATGTGGAGGATTGTTGGTGCTTTCTTTACATGGAGAGAGCTTGCTCTCAACATGTCTTGTAAATTTTAGTCCCACATCGGAAATGCACCATGAGTTATCTCAACATATATATACTTGGGTGTGTTGTTGAGAGATGCACATGGGGTGGTGACCCTAAGGAGGGAACCATGTGGGTGATTTTATAAGGAGGTAAGAATAAGGCTCCAAGGATTAAGCATTAATGCTTTTGTCATTCTCTTGGATTAATTCCATTTGGAGCTAAGCCCCAAAGGGGCTTAGCGACTCGGACTCGGACTCGGACTCGGACTCGGACTCGGACTCGGGCTCGGGCTCGGGCTCATGGGCTCATGAGGCGTAATGTGGTATTTTGTTGGCGCACTTTGCACTTAGCACGTCAGCAGTCATGCGGTCTTTATGCGGCTCATATGCGGCCATGTGGTCTTATGCGGCATGCGGCTCATATGCGGCCTCATGCAGCTCATGCGGCTCATGCGGCTCATGCGGCACATGCGGCACATACGGCTCATGCGGCTCATGCGGCACATGCGGCACATGCGGTCCATACGGTCCATGCGGTCCATGCGGTCCATGCGGCTCATGCGGTCCATGCGGCTCATGCGGTCCATACGGCCATTAGGCTCATGCGGCCAGGCTGCTGCTGCTGCCGCATGGAGGGATCCGCTGACTGTGCAGATTACAAATCAGTTATGGAAAGGCTGAATCAATGCGATTAAATCAGATCCTATCTTTGTGGGATTTGAATTAATTCAGATCCTATCTTTGTGGGATTTAAATTAATTTCGTGGGATTTGAATTAAATCTCGTTGCTATCTTTTGGGATTTGATTCAATCTTTCCATAACTGAAGAGGCGGCTAGAGTTTCCACCCTCTCTCTATAAATATTCTCTTCTGGCCTCCTTTGTGACTACTACGAAAATTATAAGTCAGAAAAGGAGAAAGAGAGAGAGAGTTGCTGCCGCCATTGCAAGTCCATCCTAGGAGTCAGAACAGAGGTGACTTCGAGCGTTCCACAAGTTCTTCAAACTTGCTGGTTCCTGGAAACAGATCGTGTGGGGCGAATCTTGCTTTGAGCAACGGTGTTTTGATACCCCAGCAACTGTTCTTCATCTAATCTTCCTCCAGATTATTGTAACTCGTTCTGTCCCAATTGCAAAACGTTTGCAAGGAAGAACGAGAGATCTTCTCTTCTCTATTTTCCTCCTTCATATTGTAATTTGGCTATTTGTTTTATTGTACCATCGTAGATCTTGATTTTGATCACTGCAAAGTTTTTGTGTGACATCTCAGATCTCGATTGCATCAGTTTTTCCATCTTTGATCAAGCCCCGGGACTAACATACTCATCAAAACCCAACTTCTTTGTAGGGCCGGCCCTACAATAAATATGACAAGCTTTGGGACCAAGACAAGTCTTTTGCTAGGACAACCTCTTAGATATAGTATGATTCCATCAAAGATCAGGATTACGCGGATGACCATCAGAATCGGCTCACAATAAAGATAAAGGGACAACCAAAAATTAGCTCCATATAGAGCAATCCAACTTTCCGGACCGGCCTTGCTTACTCTGTACCCTGTGTTCTTATTGTTGTTACAAAAATCCATGTCGAACCGTCAAGGATATCGTGTGTTAGTCCAAAACTAATATACAGACTGACGTGATAGTCTTTTATTAGATTCAGCTCCTTTGCAAATATCAAGCTACATCTTGAATCCAATAGAAAATCGTCACATCAGCATTGGGCTAACGGACAGTCCTCCTCTCAATTACTGGAATTCACTCAATTTATACCATCAATAAAAAAAAACCCACCACCACCCATATGAAGTTTTAAACCATGGTTTAAAGTATCGGCCGATACCAATCAGATACAGCCGATATCGATACGGTTTTGCATGTCCCGATCCGATACCGACCAATATCCGATACTGACCGATACCAACATTGGGGATCTCTTTTTCGGTCAATTCGACAAAGAAAATTAAAAGAAAAATACAAATCAGCAAAGGTTTAAAACATAATAAAGTTGTTAAAGCATGTAAAAGAAGAAAATCAATCTATTATATGTAAACCAATCGGTAAAGGTGATTACTATTTCATTTAGTTTCAAAACTACTGAGAAATAACACTAAAATACTTAAAATTATGCTTAAATATATATATTTTTAAATGTAAATAAA
Organism: Iris pallida; assembly: GCA_029216955.1. Classification (NCBI taxonomy): domain Eukaryota; kingdom Viridiplantae; phylum Streptophyta; class Magnoliopsida; order Asparagales; family Iridaceae; genus Iris; species Iris pallida. The sequence continues at coordinate 4,690,073 of JANAVB010020797.1, forward strand.
TTATTAATAATTATTTGTTTTCCGATACCAAAAAATTCGATACTCCGATCCGAAACTGTCGATACTACCGATATCACTGATACCAATACTCATAGGAATAGTCCGATACCGATACTATGAACCTTGTTTTAAACTATTTGATGGCGTTAGTAAGTGAATTTGGTAGAACCATGGAACAACTAGAATAATGTGGTTAAAAAATAAGAATATTAATTTTAGGGTCTCACATATACATAGATATTAGAGTTTGGTTCTCGAAATTGATCGATGTTAGAGTTTAAGTCTCGAAATCACTGTTCACGTAGGCTAATGAACAGTGATTTTGAGACCAAAATTCTAACATCGATCAATTTCTAGATCCAGATTCTGATATCCATGTATATATGAGGTCCTAAAATTAAATACCCTAAAAAACAATGCCATTAAATATGTCGTTTTAACAGTTGCTTGAATAATGTGGTTAAAAAAAAGAATAGCTAGAACACATGGAACAAATAAATTTTAGATGGTGTTAATATTGTGATTTACAAAAAAAAAAATCTGCCATTACATATGATGTTTTTAGCATGTACACGTAAAAAACGTCATTTGTACTGACTTTTTGCATCCTTGCACAAAAATTTCTAAACTGCTACCAAAAAAAATCTGTTAATATTATTTGGAGATTAAAATATTGTTCAGTATACTATTAAAAGAATGTAGTTTTATGTTGTTCAGACAAGAACACGAAAATTTGTTTACAGTTATTAAAAAACAAATCAGGTAGCAGTGACCGTTTAGCAAGTCATAAAAATGGTCCGCGGTCATAAAAAAAAAAAAATCCGCGGAGAAATATAACAATCCTCTAATTACGTTCTTTTTTTTCTTCTTTCTCGTCTAACCTCCCAATTTTGAACCGAACTGGACTGATTTTTTTTAGACCATGTTGATATTCTGTCGTCCAGGTCTTATAACTGCTAGTAATGTGCAAGTACAAATGCACGTGCAAAACAAAATGTTAAAAAAATTAAATACAAATTTATTATAAAAAATTATCAAATCTAGGATTTGAACTCAAGCAACCAAAAAATAAACTTATACCTTAACAACTTGAGTTATATTATTTAATTATAAATATATCATATTAGATAGTTAAATACTTAATTAATTTTTTAAAAATAATTAGTGAAATATTTAGGTAGTTATTTATTATTATTTTTAAATTTATTTAAATGGTTGATAATATTTATACGACTTAGACGGCTCATTTTTGAGTCGTTTTGAAATCTCTTTATATAGAAGATCCAGGTCTTATAACTATGGTTATAGGAATCTTAAGATTAACATAATACTTGATTGTCAGTTAATGCACAGCTTAATTTCTACTTAATGGTAGAAAAGAAAACAATGCATAACATTATATTCAATTGGATGGATCATAAGCAATCATTTCTGAAATGAATAGGGAATAATAAGCAGATTGTGATGTGGAAAGGGACGTAAAGAGGGACATCACATCACAATTAACACTTTGCACGCATATACTTTTGGATAACATCCACATCTGCACATCAATCAAGCGTGCAGCTAACCGGGACCATTAATATGCCAATGAGAGGTGCCGACGAGCATGTACACAAAAAAGTAGGTGAATTTTTTAAGAACAAATAATGGGGGGAAATTCAGGAGTATTAAACAATCAAAGATCCAGGCATAAGGAGAGAATTGCTGGAAAACAAGGTATGAAAGATCTATCGACAATATAAACATGTATATCTTGATTTTTGACAGACAAGATCGAAGGACCACCCAAATTTGCAACCCGAACCCGAGTTTTGGATAGGCGGTGCAGGAGGATAGAAGAGCCGATTATTCGATCCATATTCTGACATAAGAAATCCACTAGGAGCAATACTTGAAATGACGATCCACAAAAGGAACATCTATACTGAGATCGGTAGAACGTCTATACTGAGATCGGCTAAAACAAGTAAAATAAATTATTGGCTATGATATATGTGATCCATACATAATATCATAAAAATGGATAAAAATTTGGAACTACTACTTAGTATGGCAATAAATCTGAAAAAATATCTAAAAAGGTAAATTTTAGATATTTGTACCATGTCTGTCGATGCAAGAAACCATGACATATATGTTTGAAACACATTTCATTTCGAGAGATTTGAAAAAGTACTATCTCGTTGACAATTTAGATATTTGTATCATGTCCTTATAAGAAAGCATGGCATATATGTTTGGAACATATTCCATTTGGGGAGATTTGAAAAAGTACTCTCCCATTGAAAGGTTCAAAGGCAGCAACAATTTGGATAGGTGACAACATGGAGAGGAGATGAACTTAAAAGTTAAAGGCTCGTTTAGTTTGCGGAAAGAAAAGGAAAGAAAATGAAATTGATTCTTTGACATTTTCTTTCCTTTGAAAAATTACAATTCCGATCATTTTCTTTCCGGTGTTTGGAAAAGCCAAAAAAAATTGGAGGAAAAGTAAAACCTTAGCAGAAAAAAATGAATCATCGGATTGGTAGGAGGAACCATTTTCTCCCCTATTCTTCTTCCTCTTGGGAATCAAATTTCTTTCCTCCTCATTTCCTTTAGCATCCAAACAAAGGAAAGTAATCACTTTTCTTTCCCAATTTTCAATTCCGCGAACCAAACGTGGCCTAAAGGTTTAACATTGGCTTCATTCACTCATTTAGCTGAAAGGAGCTATACAGACAGGATATCATTCATCCTTCCCCATGTAATGCGTTAGGAGAAGATCAAGGCAACTAGACAAATTCAAACCCATGTCTCCTGTGTACAACTTAGCAAACTAGACTACAAACTTTGGATGCAATTGCAAAGCCACTCAACGTATCTTACTATAAATCAACGAATGTAATATTGCAATCGGCACACCAAGCAGCCCCCCCTTGTATCAAACACTGCAGGAACTGCTCACTGCTGCACCAACTTTATATTAGACCATATAGACGAAATTCAGGATGGATGGCCATTTCTACAGCCAAACATCAAAGAGTTGTTTTGCTAAAGAAGCGAGTCCAATTTGTTCGCAATTAATTCTTGGGTGCTCTGATCGGATACTAGAAGGTGCTAGTTCTTCGTTGCTCTAGTTCAGTCTCAAGACTCAGTAACTCATTGCGGATATTCGCTGAGACTCCCAATATGCTTTGGATTCCTTGACCATCTGAGCGCGTTCACCACGAAGCCTCTCCTTCCAGTACTCCTTACCTCTGCTAAGAAATAGATCAGAATCTATCAGCAAAATAGATTTCTTGTACTTGTAATCTCGCAAAAGACGATGTTCAAGAGAAGATCAGAATCCACACCTATTCTTCAGTAGCAGGTCCAGCTCTGTCATGTGCACAGAATCCCTATACACGTCAACCTACATATACACACAAAGATGCACAAATCATGTGACCAGCATATTAAAAAAAAAAAATTTCACATGCAAAATTTGGTCAGTCCTATAACCCTGTTCCTGTCATTCCCAACTATTTTAGGAGATTTTCCTCTATTCAGCTCTTTTACGGACCAGTAAGTGGTATCCGAGTGAGGCTATATCTGAATTATTCGTGGAAGGCTAGGATGCGACAGGCAAGTGTGGGTGTTGGCTTGGTGGCACAGAACAATGGGAATGGGAGCTTCCAGATATTGACCTCAATGAACTCTGGAGACGAGTTCAAGCCCCTACTACTGAAACTACTAGAGCCGCCAATCTTCAGGATCCATATGATACAAACAGGAATATGAAAATGAAAACCCTTTCATTGGCACGCAGTAGGAAGGAGTTGGATGATGAGGGAAGTGACTGGTGTAGGGATTGTGAAGGTTGGAATTCTGCAATTAGTGGGGAAGAAGGAACTAGAAAACCTCAACCAGCTGGTAACACATCGTTGAGTGTCTTTGACCACAAAGGGCATGCTTGAGGAATGGAGGTGGCAGACCTATCTATAGGCAACCAATCCAACAACGGAAGCAGCAGCAAAGCTTTCAACGGAAGCAGCAGCAAAGCTTTCTCCCAAGATTTTGGGGTATGCTATAGGCAACCAATCCTAACTTTAAAAGGATACTAGAAAAACAGTCCCAAATCAAGGAGACGACTCCAAAGATGTATAGGACACAGTACGTGAGATGTAATCGGATGCTGAAAATTCTTCTCAAATTTTCAGACTTCAAACAAAGTTGTGAAAATCCAAGCATGAAGATCATGATGTTACCACATACCACAATGAAATTGTTACGTAGTAGCAGGAGTTGGATCTTTGCTATGAGGATAACTGGGATTGCTCTGCTGATAGTCTTCACCACATGAAACGCAAAGAGAATGACAGAGTTTACGTTTTCCTTGTTGGTCTCAACCAAAATTTGGATGAAGTAGGAAGTCGGATTGTTGGAAGGACATGGCTGCCCTCTATCCGAGAAGTCTTCTCAGAAGTTCGAAGAGAAGAAAAACGATGGAAGGTGATGATTCGGAAGCAAGAAACATGATTTGATAGTTCGGCCCTTGTATCTAGAGGAGTCGATGCTGAGAGAGAGAGGAAGACCAACAATAAGAAACCCTGGTGTTATCATTGCAAGCATCCATGGCATACTAGGGAAACATGTCGGAAGATCCACGAGAAGCCAGCTAATTGGAAGAAGTCATCAGAAGACAATTTTCAAGCCCACATCAATGAATCATGACGTTAATCTTCTTCTTGACCGCTGAGGAACAGATAGATCAACTTTGTCAACTCCTTCAATCCCAAAACTTCACAAATCCTTCTTGTTCTTTTGGCTCAAAAAGGTGATCACCTCAGGTTGTCATGTCTTAGGGTCGAGTTTAAAGTGTCTTGGATCATTGACTCTGGGGCAACTGATCATATGACTAGTTCTTCTGAGTTGTTTCTTCTTATAGTCCTTATGCAGGAAATCAAAGAGTCAAGATAGCAGATGAAACTTTCTCGGTTATCGACGGAAAAGGCTCAATTGTTATTTCTCCTAATTTTTGTACTCCATAATGTTCTTTATGTACCTAAGATATCATGTAGTATGTTGTTAGTTAGTAAATTAACTCTTGATCAAAATTGTCAAGATAAGTTTTCTTCTCCGACTGTCACTTTCAGGATTTGACCACGGGAAAGATGATTGGCAATGTTAGGCAAGTTGGAGGTATCTATTTCTTCGAAGATGGGTTATGACTCAAACAGGAAATCCCAGAGGACTTGTCTCAATTCTATTTTGATTCTTAACGAGAATGAAATTCTGTTATGGCACTTTCGATTAGGACATCCAAATTTTCATTATTTGAGACATTTATTTTCAAAGCTTTTTATGAATAAAAATCCATCCTTGTTTAAATGTGAAATTTGTGAGCTTGCAAAACATCATCGCACTTCTTTTTTCCTCGACCTTACAAAGCCACCAAACCATTCACTATTATTCATACTGATATATGGGCTCCTCAAGGATTAAAACAACTTCTGGAAAAAAAAAAATGGTTCATAACCTTTATTGATGATCATACCAGTATCTTTTAGTTCTTTTTTACTACATAAAGAAATCTAAAGCTGTCGATGTGTTCAAGATTTTTTTAACATGATTCAAACACAATTTCAAACAAGAATTCAAGTATTCCAAAGTGATAATGGTAAAGAATACTTCAAGATATTAGGAAATCCTATTTTGTTGACAAAGGAATAGTTCAGCAAAGTTCTTGCACTAATTTCCCACAACAAAACGGAGTTGCAGAAAGAAAGAATAAACATCTCTTAGAAGTAGCAAGATCCTTAATGCTTTCAACTTGTGTTACAAAAATTTTATGGGAAGAGGCTATTCTTATAGCATCTTATTTAATCAATAGGATGCCTTCAAAAGTTTTAGCATTTCAATCCCTATTAAATTGTTTTAATAAATGTTTTCCATCTTCTAGATTCTCAAATGATCTTCCACTTAAAATTTTTGGGTGTGTTGTTTATGTTAATATTCATGATAATCGTTGGAGAATCCCTTGATCCTCTCTCCTCTTGTTATTAGTTATTATTAGAGAAGATTTTGTTATTATTAGAAAAGATTTTCTATTTTCATTTAGTTTTTCTTTCCACAAAGCTCTCCTTGATTCAAGCATGGATATTGATTGTAATAAAAATTTCCTTGATTCAAGGATGGACATTTATTGTATTTCTTATATTTAAACCAGCCCAAGGCTGAAGAATAAACAAGAAAGCATTCACCACTTGTTTTCTAATATGGTATCAGAGCCAGGTTCCCTAACCTAGGGTTTGTAAAGTTTTTCCCTTAATCCGGTTTTAGGCTCTCAATGGCCAATTCCAATAGATGGCAGCAAGTTCTCACTGGCTCAACAAACAACGACGACTCCACCACGACAGAAGACGAAGAAGACGCGGGAACGGCGCTGCAGGTCCAAGCCGTGGCGATGGTGGTGGTGCTGGTCGCGATGCTAGCACTGGCGAAGGTGCTGGTCGAGGTACTGGCCGTTGCTATGGCGGCGGCAATGGGGACGGAAGTTCTTTCGGAGAACGATTTCAACGAAAGTAAGAAGTCGGACAAACCTTGGTGTGATCACTGCAAACGCGCATGGCATACGCGTGAAACATGTTGGAATCTTCATGGCAAGCCTCCGAACTGGAAGAAAGGTGGGCATGAGGGTCGTACATTTCAGGCTAATAATTCAGTTCAAAGGCAGCAATCTTCTTCAACTCAGCTTTCACTCACGACGGAACAACTAAACAAAATGTTTAAACTTCTCCAATCTCACACTCCTTGTTCTATAGCACAAAAAGGTAATTCTGCTCTTCTTAGTGTCAGTCCCAACCACACTTGGATAGTAGATTCAGGTGCAACTAATCACATGACAAGTGAATCTACTCTATTTTCTTCATATAGTCTCTGCGCAGGGAATCAAAAAATAAAAGTCACAGATTGCTCTTTTTCAGTCATTGCAGGTAATGGTTCAGTTGTGTTGTCTCCGATGTTTGACTCTTAAAGATGTCCTTCATGTTCCAAATCTATCTTGTAGTCTAATGTTTGTCAGTAAATTAGCCCAAGAAAAAAACTGTCAAACTATCTTTTTCCATTCTCACTGTGTCTTTCAGGATTTGAACTCGGAAAAGATGATTGGCAGTGTTAAGAAGAATTGAGGACTCTACTACTTCGACATTGGACCTAAATCACAACTACCTTCCAAACCGATAAGTACCTGCTTTGCTGTGCAGTTAAAAACAATTTTTCCATGATAATGATCCAGTAGAATTATTGATATATCACTAATATATCGAATTTATAAAGGTAAATATCCGTTTGCATTTTTAACATAATTTTTATATATGAACAACACACTTATAGTTATCTATTATAAAATATGCAAGAAGAGTTTATTAAAGTATTAAAACTAAAAGGTTCATACCCAAACCAACATTACAATATAAAAAGTACCACTTCAAAACGGTTCAACTAATATGAAAACAAAAAAGATCACAATTCAACTTTCAAGTTTCAACATATAATAATCTTCATTAGCCTCAACTTCATTTTCTTCGTTTTTACCATCACCATCTTCTCCACCTTCTTTCCTAGTTTGTTCATCTTCAACTTCTTCATCCTCCATATATTTATCACCGTGAACAAGTGAGGAGAGCGAATTTATAACAACTCGTGACCTTGTACTTCTCTCTCCCCGACTTTTGGTTTTAACAAAACCTAACCTTTATATATCGGTTTTTTTCAAAACCAATATATATGGATATATCGATTTTTTTCAAAATCGATATATACTGATATATCTGTCATGTCGGCCAATAATATCGGTATCGATATTTTACCGATTTTAAAAAAAATCGGTGTCGGACAAATACCGTTATATGTCGGTTATATAACCGATATATAACAATTTTTAACTACTTAGCTGCTTTGAGTCTTTTTTGTTTCAAATAATGATGACAACATTATATTATGGCATTCACGATTAGGTCATCCTAGTTTTCGTTATTTATCACACTTGTTTTCTAAGTTATTTTGTAACAAAGATTTGTCTTTGTTTAAATGTGAGGCATGTGAATTTGCAAAACATCATCGTTCCCATTTTCCAATACAGCCTTATAAACCATCAAAACTTTTTTCTATTATTTACAGTGATGTTTGGGGCCCTAACCGTACAAGTACACTTTCTCACAAAAAATGGTTTATCACATTTATAGATGACCATTCAAGAGTATGTTGGGTGTATTTGTTAAAGGAAAAATCCGATGTTTGTCAGGCTGTAAAGGACTTTTTTAAAATGGTGCAAAATCAATTTCAGATAACTATTCAAGTCTTTAGAAGTGACAATGGCAGGGAATACTTTAACTCAATATTGGGTTTTTTTTTCTTGAAAATGGAATTGTGCATCAAAGTTCATGTCCTAATACACCCCAACAAAATGGAGTTGCAGTAAGAAAAAATAGACATATATTTGAGGTGTCTAGAGCTTTACTCTTCTCAAGTAAAGTACCATATTATTTGTGGGATGAAGCAACTTTAACTGCTGCATATTTAATTAACTGAATGCCCTCCAAAGTTCTCAATTTTATAACTCCAATTCATATTTTCAAAGAAAGTTTTTCTGTTACTCATGTTTCAACTGATTTGACATTAAAAAATTTTGGTTGCACAACATTTGTTCATGAACATAAGAATATTGGCAAACTTGAACCACGTGCTATAAAATATGTTTTTTAGGCTACTCTCCAACCCAGAAGGGATATAAATGTTTTGATCCAAAAAAACAAGAAAATGTTTGTCACTATGGATGTTGCATTCTTTGAAAACAAACCTTTTTTTGATGATACTCATCTTCAGGGGAGGAACTTAACGGAAGACTCGTTTCAAACTGAGAACATAAGTTTTTTTTTTAAATAACTTGTTCTTGCCTATATTACAAAATTCTAAGACTTGTACTTCTGTACCAACAAAAACTGACCATGATTTATTATCTGAACCTACTCCTACTATGAGTAAGGAATTCGATGAATCTGAGCCTACACTTTCTTATGGAAAAAACAATGGCCATGATTCATTATCTAAACCTACTCCTACTTTGAGTAAGAAACTCAATGAATTCGAGCCTACACTTTCTCATGGAAAAAACATTGAGTCTTGAAGATGATAATAATGATGAATTAATTGAAATGCCACAAAATGAATCGTCATCTAAAGAGAACATGTTCGAAGTAGGAAACAAGACTTGGAAAGAAAAAGTGTTTGTAAGAAAGAACCATAAAGAAGGAGATGTGTCCACATCTCAACACTGCATAAATCTAAACCGGAGAATAATCAACCTCCTAAGAAAAGAAAATGCAAGTCTATCTCTGTCTCTGAGAGTCGTATCAGATATCCTGATATAGATGATCCTATAGCTGTTAGAAAATCTGTTAGATCTTGCCATAAATACCCTATGTCTGATTTTATGTCATATTCAAACTTGTCTTCATCTTTTTCTGCCTTCACCTCCCAATTGTCTAGTGTAGAGATTCCAAAGAATGTACAGGATGCTCTAGAAGTTCCGAAGTGGAGGAAAGTTGTATTTAAGGAGATGAAAGCTCTTTAAAAGAACAAAACTTGGAAAGTCATGACATTACCAGTTAGTAAGAAGACCGTGGGATGTAAGTGGATGTTTACCGTAAAGTACAATTCAGATAGATCAGTTGAAAGGTATAAGGCTCGCTTGGTGGCTAAGGGTTTCACTCAAACCTACGGCATAGATTACTCAGAGACATTTTCTCCTGTTGCAAAATTGAATATTGTCAGAATACTTTTATCTCTTGCGGCTAACCTGGATTGACCAACATCAGTTGGATGCTAAAAATGCCTTCCTCAATGGTGATCTAGAAGAAGAAGTATACATGGATAGTCCTAGCTTTGAAGACAAATTTGGATCAAAGGTATGCATGTTGAAGAAGTCTCTTTATAGCTTAAAGCAATCTCCGAGAGCTTGGTTTGAAAGATTTACTCAGTCTATGAAGAACCAAGGGTACACTCAAGGACAAGCTGATCACACTTTATTCACCAAATTCTCCTCATATGGAAAATTTGCTGCATTGATTGTTTATGTAGATGATATTATCCTCACTGGAGATGATACAGTTGAAATGAGAAGAGTAAAAGAGAGACTTGCTACAGACTTTGAAATCAAGGACTTAGGGTCCTTGAGATAATTTTTTGGTATGGAGGTTGCTCGATCGAAGAAACGAATTGTGGTTTCACAGCATAAATAAATTCTCGATCTATTGCGAGAAACAAGAATGAGTAGTTGTCGACCAGCCGACACCCCCATAGATTCTAATGTAAAATTTTGGGGAGAAGAAAATGTTCCTGTTGACACCGGAAGATACCAGAGGTTGGTGGGTAAGCTAATTTGTCTTACACTAGACCTGACATCGCCTTCTCAGTCAGTATAGTGAGTCAGTTTATGCATTCCTCTTGTGAGGAACATCTTGAGGCAGTATATAGAATACTGAGATACTTGAAGACCAATCCAGGAAATGGTTTATTTTTTAAGAAGGCTAGTGAAAGAAATGTGTCTATCTTCACTGATGCAGATTAGGCAGGTTCAGTCATAGACAGAAGATCAACCTCTGGATATTGTACCTATGTATGGGGTAATCTTGTGACATGGAGAAGCAAAAAACAAGGAGTTGTAGCAAGAAGCAGTGCAGAAGCCGAGTATAGAGCTATGGCTCAGGATATTTGTGAAGGACTATGGATTCAAAAAGTCCTAGAGGAACTTAAGATAAAAATTGAGCTTCCATAGAAGTTATATTCTGACAGTAAAGCTGCCATAAGCATAGCCCACAATCCGGTTCAGCATGATAGAACCAAACATATTGAGATTGACCGTCACTTCATAAAAGAGAAATTTGAAGCTGGAATCATATGTCTACCATTTGTGACCTTTAGTCAGCAAACTGCGGACATCATAACCAAAAGCTTGGCAAGACACGTCTTTGAGCATTTGATAAGCAAGTTGGACATGATAGATATCTATACACCAACTTGAGGGGGGGTGTTGGAGAATCCCTTGATCTTCTCTCCTCCTGTTATTAGTTATTATTAGAGAAGATTTTGTTATTATTAGAGAAGATTTTTTGTTTTCATTTAGTTTTTCTTTCCATAAAGTTCTCCTTGATTCAAGGATAGATATTGATTGTAATAAAGTTCTCCTTGATTCAAGGATGGATATTGATTGTATTTCTTCTATTTAAACCAGCTTTGGGGCTGAAGAATAAACAAGAAAGCATTCACCACTTGTTTTCTAATAATAATAATTGTGGAAAACTGGATCCTAGAGCTAGAAAATGTGTCCTTGTTGGTTACCCTTCACATCAAAAAGGGTACAAGTGTTTTGATCCAATGTCAATTTTTTCTTCTTTGTTGATGTCACCTTCTTTGAAGAAAAATCATTTTTACATCTACTCATCTTCAGGGGGAGACATCAAGTAAAGATCCAAATTTTGATTGGTTGATTAATGATTTTTTTCCGAATATCTTGTTTTAAAACATCCCCACAATCATAAGGAAACGAGCGACTCCGAAACCATTTTTCATACAAAATCCAAGGAATTTGAGGCTATAAACAATCCTGGAAAAGAGGTGGATATTATTTCCAACTCAATTTATAATGTCCCAAACAATGAAAATATGGATCAATTATATGTGTCATTACAGGATGAAGCTCGAGAAGGAAAAGAAACGTGTGCAAGGCAACATGGTATTCGATATAAACAGAAAGTCTATGCAAGGAAATATCCAAAACTAGAAAGAAAAAAAATCAACAATTTGGAGCATGGTCGAGAATCTGCCCCGAGGACAAATCTGGAAGATGCAGACCAATCAGGTAACACTCAGCCTAATTCTAATCATATTCCTAATTTGAATCCCACTTTCGATTCAAATAAAACTTCAAAAATATCCATTGCTCTTAGGAAAGGTACTAGAACTTGCACTAAACATTCCCTTACATTTTTTTATCCTATCAGAGTTTATCTCTATCTTTTTAGGCGTTTACCTCAAAATTGTCTTGTGTGATTATTCCTAATAATATACATGAAGCTCTAGAAGTTCCTAAATGGAGGGAAGTGGTTCTTGAAGAAATGACAGCTCTGAAAAAGAACGGAACTTGGGAAATGGTGGATCCTCCAAAAGAAAATACTCCAGTTGGATGCAAGTGGGTATTCAACTGCAGTGCTAGAAAATCGGGTTAAAATAATCAGCACGGAATTATAGCTTATACTAGCACAGATTTGGCTGGATCCAGTACTAATAAAAAAATCTACTACTAGATATTGTACTTTCCTATGGGAAAATCCAGTGACCTGGAGAAGTAAAAAAAACAAAGTGCGATAGCTAGGAGCAGTACAGAAGGAGAATATTGTGCAATGTCTAATGGAGTGTGTGAAATAATCGGGTTAAAATGAATTCTCGAGGAACTTGACAGCTCAGTTGCATTTCCTATAAAACTGTTTTGTGATAATAAGATTGCGATTAGCATTGCAAACAATCATGTTCAACATGACCGAACAAAACATGTGGAGGTTGATATACACTTTATAAAAGAGAAGCTCAAAGGTGAAGTTATTTAAATACAATTTTTGCCATCAACTCAACAAATTGCAGATGTCTTCACCAAAGGGTTACTTAAGCAGATTTTTAATTCCTTTATAAACAAGCTGAGCATGATCAATATTTATGCACCAACTTGAAGGGGAGTGTCGGAATAATAGGGATTTTCCAGCTGTTTTTATTTTCTTATTTGATAATTACCATGTTTTTTGGTTCCCTGATTTGGTTGTGATTCTCCTTGATTTAAGAAGAAAGAGTAGGAACTGATTTGGTTGTGATTCTCCTTGATTTAAGGAGAAAGATTAGCAACGATTAGGACTGTATTTCTACTATTTACATCTTTGTTTTCATCGGAGTCATTAAAATCAGAATAATAAAATATATTTCTGTCCTAGTTTTTTACACTTATTAAATGAAAATCTCAGTAAGGCAAATAAAGAAATTTTCAAATGCAGTGCATCACATATCAAAATTTTAGGATAAAGGCTTTGCTATTGCTGTAAATTGTAATGCTTCAGATATAAAAAAGAAACAGAAATAAAGAATATGGAGTTCTATATGGCAACAGCTTCACACTAGGATCAGGATAAAATTAAAATTATCCGGTAAACAAGATAATAGCATCAAGTACATACATTTCTGCAAACAGGGCATTTGGCTCCATGGGGCGCTGTCTTAAGGCCTTGAAAGATTAGCACAGAAGCAGAAGAACAAGCACAGCTTTTGCAGAAAAGATGACCACAACTCAGAGCATATGGGTTGAATACAGTGTCCTGCAAATATTTAATGGACCAATTTAACAATAATATGATTGCTAGAACTCTGCCAGCATTTTCTTTAAAAAAAGAGCTTATCCCCATTATAACAATGTGTCTTAGTAGTCCACCAATGTAATCAATTATATTAATGTATCAATTATATTTTGAAACATGGTAAATAGTTGCGATGAGAAGTCCAATAGGTATTTAGAATGTTTGCAACCAGGTGAAGCACAAAAAAAAGCAAAAATTATGAAGGTGCAGTAAGCTGAGGAGAAAGGCTTAGGTTGTCCGAGAATAGGAGGAATACCGTCACCCATGTTCCCTCTGACAGACGTTTATATTTATGTGGTACCATGCATGCGGGTAGTTGGTACTAAAGTGGGGCGTGGAAGCCAGCGAGAATATTGTTGACGGGATTCCTCCTATTCTTGGCTGACCTAATACTTATCTAATTTGAGAATGTGGCAGAAACCATCCCTCTTTTATGCTACAAAATATATACAATTGCATATGTAGCTGAATGTGCTAAACCTGGACAAAGGATGTAAACAGAAGCATGCATGACATCTTTTCTCACAAAATGAACAGTAAAACTAAAAACAGTATTCATCACATGAGAAATATATTTACCAATTTGAGCAGGTTTATTTTATGGTTGGTATTTAATTAATTTTATTGTTGTGTTAGTTATGAAAGGAAAGGAACATTTATCACAAAGCTGTTCTCTGGTAAGCGTTAAATTTGTTATCCAATGAGATACTCCAAACAGAATACCGCAGGATAAAAGGAATACAATCTTACCAAGCAAACAGCACATGTAAGACTGTATTCATACTTCACGGAGTCAGAAAGAGTCATGGTCATTACTGGCTGAGTTCCACTCAGATCACAAGTGAATTCACGGAAGAACTCGCCAGGTTCTCCAAACTCAGATCCACGGAAATTCAAATAAAATGCACCCAGTTCGATGAGCCAAGGTGACTGCAAAAGCTCTATTTTTTCGGCCCTCATTTTTGTCTTAAAATTTCTGCCATTAACAGAACCATGTACCTGCCCAAAGAGTAAGTACATGAGAAATCGTATAAGAAATCTACAGTTAAGAATGTTCCATACTTTGTCATATTTCTTAAGTATCTTCCGTATGGCAATAGCATTCATTGTTACATAATCAAGTAACATCCTTCCTTCTCGAATCAGAATTTGCTGGTCGTCCATGAAGCAATATCGTACCCGCCACATGCACCTCTGCAGCGGCGACGAGGCATGAAGATGGAGCAGGCGTCGTACTCGAGAACTGAAACATCCCGCTATCTCGGAAGCCTCCCTCGTTAGCTCAGAGAAGAACTTTTGATCGCACGCTACACATTAAGATAAAAAACATCTTCACTACCAAGATTGCAACTAAAATCCTAATTGGAACAATAAAGTTGGGTTTGGTGCAACTTATCAAAGCCACTTCTGTTATAACGTATATGCATTTGGTAAAAGCTGACTTTTATTATTTTTTGGAAAGAGGCTACTTTTTGGGTTGTTTTTGTTGAGCCTTTGCCATTCTCGAGATGTTGTATCTATAGCATTAAAAATAGATATGTTAGCTTGACTGTAGATCTAATTATTGTCGGAGTGATTGTAAGATCTAATTATTGTAGGAGTGATTGTAGGATCTATATCATTAAAGATAGACATATATATTAGCTTGATTGGGGTGATGGTAGGATCTAATTATTGATCCATCACTATATATGTACCTTTGCGGATTCATTCAGAATATTAAAAAAAATTCCAGAAGCATTGAACTTCCAAGCTGGTTTCAGAGCATGATAAAAAAAACATCTCTTCTTGAATCCTTGCATGCACTCTTGAATCAGAATCAGTGCTGCAAGGGCTTGAACGAAACTCCTTCCCACCGCCACAAATCATACACCACCACCCCCACAACCTATCTTGCAGAAGTTTACAATGGAAAATAAAGATGTCAAATCATCAGGTACAACGTCTATCATAGTTCAATATGAGGTGCCAGGATTCAAGGCAAGAATCACCCTCATTGAATCAAACTGAACCAAAAAACGATGTGTGGTCTCAAATTATTGAGATGCACATCACAAAAACGTGAAAAACTTCCGTACATGAGGCAAAACCAACCAGCATGCAGAATCAAATGAAGGGTGCAACAAATGGTATGCAGAAAATCAAAGAGTCATGCAATTGATGTCGATGGCTCTCAAAATCATGAAGCGATACATACGCTTAAAGACTGCTCGAGAAATCTAGGATGCCCACTCAAAGGCAGTCTATGAAGGAAGTGATGAATTGCAGGTGTATACCTTGAATCAAAAGGCCTTTAAGGCTAAACAGTGAAAAACTCTTTATTATGAAAAATTGACTGAAATTTTTCCATAAGATGGATTACCGTGATAAGGTGGGTATGAAGCATGTTGATGAGGTTGAAACATATAGGAAGTCAATTGAAAGTCAAAGAGTGCACATACTACTTGTTGGTTTGAATTGTGAATTTGAACAGATTTGTGGTGAAGTTTTGCGAAAAGAGCCTATGCCTGAATTGGAAGTATGTTATGCTTTGGTCTGCCATGAATCTGTTCAGCGCACAACAATGAATGGATAACTTGTGAATCCTGAAGCTTCAGCTATGGTGGCCTGAAACCAATCCGATCAGAACAGGCCTCCTCAGAACCATCATGATGGAACCAAATCCAGCAACTCTAAGACAACTAATGGCGCTGACAAGTCCACATAGGGTTCTCAGAATAGTGGAATCACAGACATGATCCACGGAAGAATAATTCCAAACAGACCTCTACTGTTGATGTTGTTGAAACAAAGACATAGGATGATGCTAGATGTCACTGGGACAGCCTTGTCATTGGTAGCAGTTGCAGGTAATGGTGGTAGGGTTTTTAATATGTTTGCATTTGTTTCAAATTTTCATGAATAATTGATTTGGGTACCATTGATTATTTGACATTTGATTCTAGACATGTCTCACCCCTAAACCTATTCTAACAGAAGTTTGTTACCACTGCCAATGGTACCACAGCCCCAGTTATTGGAGAAAGATCTGTGTCACTCACTGAGAATTTAGATTATGTTTTAGTTGTTCCATCTTTGAATTATAACCATTCTTCAGTCACCCAAATAATTATTGCCTTATTTTGTGTTGTAATGGTTTGGCCTAAATTTTGTGTTTAAGGACATCCGAGCGAGACAAACGATTGTTTGTGTTCCTATGCAACGGAAGTTGTATTACTTGGACTTGGTGTCAAAGAGAGTGAACAAGTTGTGACAAGCTTTGACAGTGGATGCGTATGAGGGGGGAGAACAGAAAATCTGACATCTAGTTATGATACGTTTGGGACATGCTTCCATTGGTTACTTGAAAATATTGTTCCTGGTTTATTTGCAAAATTTGGTGTTTCTAATCTAGGATATGATGTTTGCGAAATTGCAAAATGCCATGGTACTTCTTTTCCATCAAATTCGAATAAGAGTTCAATTCCTTTTATAGTTATACATTCTAATGTTTGGGGTCCGTCCGAAGTCACTAACTTGAGTAGATCCCACCGGTTTTAGTTCTATTGACGACTACACCAAGATGACCTGGGTGTACTTGATGAAATCCAAAAGGAAGTGAACTTGTTATTCAAAAAAATTATAAACTGGTTAATACTCAGTACAAAGCACGGGTTCGGGTTCTCCAAAGTGATAACGGAGGAGAATATTTGAGTTCTGAATTTCATCATCAAACGGAATTGTTCATCAAAGTACTTATCCCTATACACCCTAACAAAATAGAGCAGCAAAGCGAAAGAATTTGTCCGTTGTTGGAGGTTGTCCGTGCTTCGTTAATAGAAGCTCATATGTCCAATGTTATAAATTTCGTTAGGCGGATTCGGTGCGCCAAAGGGGCGCATAGGCAGCCTAGGCGACGTCTAGGCGCCAAACTGAATTTTTTTTCATGTATATGTTACTTCTATATATATATTATGTACACACTAATGAAAACACAAAATAACTTTGACAACTTGGCTAGTAGACTAAGTGATAGATCACCTATGGGCGGGTTCACTTGTTCGAGTCCCCTATTATAATACATAACACACTTCTTTTGAGATGCCCTATCCTATGTATACATAACACGTTTTTTTAATTACCTTGTCCTCTCCTCCTCTCCTCCTCGTCTCCCTCTCTTCTCCTCTCCTCTCCTCTCCTCTCCTCCTCTCCTCTCCTCTCCTCTCCTCTCCTCTCCCGCTTCGTCTCCCTCTCCTCTTTGAAGCGGCGGCGGCAGTAGCAACAGAAGCAAGTATTTTTTTTTTGAAATTTTTGAATTTTTTTTGAAATTTCAAATTTGAAAATTTTGAAATTTCAAATCTGAAATTTTTGAATTTTTGAACAGACCAAATAGGCTACCTAGGAGCGCCTAGGGCCTAGGTCGGCCGCCTAGGAGGTTTCGGGTGCGTCCGGAGGCCGCCTAGGCCGCAATTTAGAACACTACATATGTCATCGTCCTATTGGGGTGAAGCACTTGTCTCTGCGGTATATCTGATCAATTGGGTACCTCTAGCACCATTGATTTTTTTAGCACCATAAACAGGCTCTCAGTGAAGCGTTTGTGGTCCCAATCATCCCAAACTTACCTCCACATGTCTTCTCTATTATAGCCTTCGTACATCCACAAAAGCATCAACGCAGCAAATTGACTCCTCGAGTGATGCGTTATGTCTTTCTAGGATACGTTGATCATCAAAACGGGTACGATGCTATCACTCCAACTCAGCAAATGTTTATTACATTGGATGTTGTCTTTCATGAAAATTTGATGTATTTTTCCTCTCAGTATGAACTTCATGGGGAGTTTAAGGAGGAAGTTCACTCTCTAAATTATAGTTATAATGTTCCCATATCTGAAGTGGGGGAACTCCCTGAACCTGGTAACCATGATGTAACTGGAATAAGTGGAATAATCTTTGCCCAAAGTGGTGATAAACACCCCGAAAATGAAGTTGGGGTTTCATCTTCGTTTGAGTCTCTCACACCCTCCATCTCCGCTTGAGTCCCCCAAGCCAGCGGCAACTGTAACGCCACACCAATCGCTTTTTGAAGATGTTCCTGGTTTTCTGCTTGAACCACCTAAAAGAGAACTACCACATCGTTGCACCGGAGGTATCCCTAAACCCACATATGAACCTGAACTTTCTAGTAAAATATCACATGAGTCATTATGTTCTAACCATCGTTTGCTAGAATCAAATCAATTATTTGTAAATCAATTATCTATTTATTCCTAACAATGTGCAAAGAAGTCTTAGTTGACCCAAGATGGAAAGTTGCTATGAATGAAGAAATGAAGTCATTGCAGGAAAATAGAACATGGAACTTGTTGATCGTCATTGCAGGATGTCAGTGGGTTTTATGTTGTGAAATACAAAGCAGATGGTACAATTGAACAATTTAAGACGAGACTGGTAGCAAAAGGGTACATCCAGACCTATGGGGTTGATTATACAAAGACATTTGCATCTGTAGCTAAAATTAACACAGTTCAAGTCTTGTTGCCTCTAGCTGTGGAATTTGGATGGGCCATTATAACAATTTGATGTGAAAATGTCTTTCTAAATGGCAAGTTGTCATAAGAAGTTTACATGGATCTTCCACCAGGGTGCATGATACTCAAAATGCATAGTCGAAGGTGTTGCATGCTAAGGAAATCATTGTATAGGTTGAAACAATCTCCGAGAACTTGGTTCGGAAGGTTCGCAAAGTCTATGAGAGCCTTTGATTATCACCAGAGCCATACATTATTGTTGAAGAAACGACATGGTAAGATCAATGCACTTAGGCCTCGTTTGGTTCACGGATTTAAGGAACCAAGAAAGGAAAGTTGTTCCTTTCCTTTGTTTGGTAGCCACAAACTTGGGAATCAATTTCCTGACAAGGGGAAAAATTGGTGGGAATATGGTTCCACTCAAGACCCATGGGATTGATTTTCCCTTCTCCTTTCCCAACATTTATTACAAAAGTTATGACAAAAGTAACCATGTGTCATTGCTTATTTTACCATTAATGTTATTTTTTATAATATTATTTTTATTTTAAAAGGTAAGGATATTATTGGAATATTGTTATATTTTGCTTTCCTTTCCTAGATAGTTTCCTTGTTTTACCAAACAACGGAAAGGAAATGTGACAGGAATCCTACTTTCCCATTCCCCTGGAAAATACATGGGAATTCATTTCCTTTCAGTGAACCAAACGAGGCCTTATTGTGTATGCCGATGACATGGTGGTTACAGGGAATAATAGGGACGAGAGGAAGGCCCTGCAAAGTTACTTGTCTAGAGTTTGAGATGAAAGACGTTGGTCCCTTGAATTTTTTTTTTGGTGGTAAAATGATCTTTCTGTCTCAAAGAAAGTATGTCTTAGATTTGTTACAAGAATAGGAATGTCAGCTTGCTAACTGGTTGTCGGTTGATATACCTTAGAAGAAGGATTGAAGCTATGTGTTGAACCTAATTAGGTACCGGTTGATAAAAGGAGATACCAGAAACTTGTAGGAAGAGTGATGTATTTAGCACACACAAGGTCAAACCTTGCCTATGCATTTGAGTATTGTCAGTAAGCTTGTGTGTAATCCTAGAGACCAAAATACGGATGCAGCAAATTTTGAGGTATTTGAATTCTGCTCCTGGAGACAGAATTTTATTTACTAAGAATGTAGATCATCTAAGCATGGATGCATATACTAATGTTGATTGGGCCGGAGCAGTAGATGGCATGCAGTCTACCTCATATTACTTCACTTTCGTAGGTAGTGACCTTGTTACATGAAGAAACAAAAAACAAAACTATGTTTCACGATCAAGTGCAGAATATGATATAAAGGTAAGTCACTTGGATTTTGTGAAGTATTATGGCTAAGCTTGTGATAATAAAGCATCATGTGATATTTTCCATAATTCGGTTCAACATGATCGTATCAACCATGTAGAAGTAGACAGATCTTCATCAAGGAGAAGTTGGATGAAAAAATTCTAGATTTGTCCAAGATTCGGTCAAAGGATCAGTTGGCGATATCCTAACCAAAGTGGTTCCAGATCAAGTTTTCTTAAATATTTTCAGCAAGTTGAGCATGTGTGACATCTATACACCAACTTGAGAGGGAGTGTTGAGACTTTCCTATTCTAGAGAAACTGTATTATATATTCAATAAAGGGAGACATATGTTAGCTTGACTGTAGGAATGATTGTAGGATCTAATTATTATAGAAGTAATTGTAGGATCAATATTAAAGATAGACATATATGTTAGCTTGGTTGTAGGAGTGATTGTAGGATCTAATTATTGATCCATTTTTCTAAATGGTGATTCTTTTCGAAATTTTTTTTATTGTGGCACGCCTCCCTTTAAGTTTGTTCTATCCCGTCGACGAAAGCTTCTTGGCTACACTCTATTATTATCCGCCTCTGAGTACCAGTGGCGTAGCCAGGATTTGGGTACAGCAGGGTCAAAATCGATTAAAAAAAAATATAATTAAAAAATATAAAAATGTTAAGGAAAAAATTTGCATAAATTAGTCACAAATCATATTTTCTATAGCTAACATTGATCGTCTATTCTAGTTTTTCTATTGTCGCTGCTCATTTTTTCCTATTCATTTCAAAATACGATTGGTATTAAAATGTACATTAATTCTAACCCAATATAATCAGAACCTTAAACTTCAGTGTCATTCCAGTCAGATCATACAAAACATTTTTGATCAATTTTAACCATTTGATCGAACAGATTCAGTGTATCTTAAAATTCATACTTGAATCCTACCATTTAGTCATGAATCTTGACATCATAGGGTCTTATGAAAATTAACATTGTTTTCTCCTAAAGGAAAGAAAAAAAATTATTTCCAACCACTAATATACTTTGACTTCATATTCTTATATTTTTTTAGAAAACAACTGTATTAAATCTTGTCATCTCAATTAAGAATAAAATTTATGACATGATTCAACTACTTGCAGCTACAAGTAAAACGAGTAAAACATCAAATTGTTACTCGTTCGTAATATAAGTAGCTAAAAGTAAAACAATTAATAATGAATATATATATATATATATATATATATATATATATATATATATATATATATATATATATATATATATATTAGAATATATATATATAATACATATATAATGGAGGCGGCATTGGACGATCTGGGCGATCGTGCACTCGCGAATAGGGTTCCCCCCGCGTGGGACCCTGGAGCCTCCGGCGGGGGGCGGCCAGCGCTGGAGCGGCGGTGGTGCGGGTGACAGAGGTTCTAGGGCATCGCGGGAAACAGCGGCTGCGGAGGCGGGGGGTGGCAGCAGGGGTGGCGGAGGCGCCGGCGGGGGCGGCAAGGCCTCGGGCGGCGCCGGCTTGGCTGTTGCCGGTGGTGGCAGAGGCAGGGCCACAGGTGTCCGATCGACGACGACGGCAGAAAGTTCCGTGGCCCAAGGGGGTGGGCTGGCCCCGGACGGATCCTCTGGAGCTCGAATCTTCCAACCTGAATCTGGATCTGGATCTCGACCTCAAGACGAACAGATGGATGGAGGGGATGGACGACGGTTACACGTCGCTGAAGCGGAAAGTCAGGAGGAAAGGAGGGTAACGTTCAGACCCCCTTGAGGCCACGTACCCCCTCTGATAGGAGGGCAGGGGAGGGGATGAGACTGCGGAAATCGGCGAATGCGTCTGGGATCCCCTTCCGGGAGGTGTCTGGTAGTGGCGGAAGAACAGCTGGGTGGCGTCCAACACTGGCTGTGACGGATAAAGGGAAGGGCAAGACGGTAGACTTAGGAGGTCAAGGGGCTAGGCCTTCTTCAACATCGGTCTTCCAGCGGGCTCAGGGGACGATCCCACGCACTGTGGGCAAGTCGTGGGTGGACATATGTAAGCCTGGGGGGTCGAAAAGCCCCACAACCATGGAGTTTGTTCCCCCTAAGAAAGTGGAAAGTGGTTTCAGAGCCACGTTCCCTGCGGAGGAGATTGCTCAGGTGACGGCTTTCTAGGAGAATACGTTGGTCCTCTATGTTCTGGGGAACAAACCCTTCTATGGGCAGATACGGACGTATGCGGCGCGGGTATAGCAGCCGAAGGGGAGCATGGAGTTCTTTGCCAGGGAGAACGGCTTCTTCTACATGAAGTTCGGGCTAGCAGACGATGTAACCAGAATCCTCCAGGGTGGACCGTGGACGTTCGACGGGAGGCTTATTATCCTGAAAGAGTGGACTCCGGACCTGAAATGTGAGAAGGAAGTCCTCAATGCTATCCCGGTCTGGATTCGCTTTCCGGAGTTCCCGGTGCGATATTGGAGCATTCCATTGCTCATGAGACTTGCTAGTCTGGTGGGCAGGCCGATTAAGGCAGATGATGCTACAGCCTTCCGTTCGAGTCTGATGTATGCGAGGATGTACGTGGAGATCCGGGCTGGAGGGGAGCTGCCGAGCATAGTGGAGTACGAGGTTCCTTCGGGTGAGGTCCTATCTCAGAGAGTGGAGTACGAATGGGTGCCCCCTACCTGTTCACTCTGTGCCTGCTTCGGGCACCTTGATAGTTCCTGTCCGTCTGGAGGATTGCAGAGGGGGTCTGCTACAGCTACTACTGATACACCTAGCACCCCTCGGGTGATGGCGTCTACACCCAGGGATGACATAGAGGGAGAGCTTATAAGGGAGGGAGACCAACCGATGGAGGAGGCTAGGGGTCAGAGCCTTCCTATCTTGCCTGCGGCGGCTCCTCCTGGTGGCGCTATGGTCGTCTTCTCGACGCAGAGGAGCATGGTCACTAGAGGCATGGTGACTTCGAAAATAAAGGACAGTGGAGTTGGCGGATCGGCTGGTGAGCAAGTTTACAGCAGGAAGAGACGTGCGGGTCCTCTGCGGGATGGTCCCCCTAGCGGGGGGGGGGGTCACTCCCCTGTTACGGGGGAGGAGCTTTGTGTTGACAATCCAGCCTGGGCCCTGATGCTTACTCAGTTTCCCACACAGCATGTCCCTATTGTTGAGATAGAGGAGGATATGACAGAGACGGAAGTGGTACCTCCCCCGGGTACCAGTTCAGGTAACTTACAGGGGGATCCCTTACTTAATAATTAATGACGATTATAGCCTGGAATGTGAGGGATGCGTGCTCTCTAGGGAGATTGAGGAAGATTTGTGGAGTTTTACACATGGAGAAATATGATATCTCTGTTCTGCTGGAAACCAAGATTAAAGGGGATAAGACTCTTGCCCGTCGGACACCCAATTATTGGGGCCAGATACACAACTTGGCTCTCTGCGACATGGCGAGGATCTACGTCACATGGAGCTCGAAGTGTTGGGATGGGGACTTGATCTTGATGTCGGAGCAGCTGATTGTCATCGTTTTCACGAACAAAGGTGGCTTTCGGTTCTTATTGGGAGCGGTATACGGCCACAACGACAGGAGACGTCGGGAGGCCTTATGGAGTGTCATTGCTAGAGTGGCGACTGCTGCTGCTTCCTCTCACCTCCCCCTCCTTCTGATGGGTGACTTCAACACTCTTCTGCACAGAGGGGAGAAGATGGGTGGCAGACCGGTTCCAGATCCGATCTTGCATGATTTCAGAGTTGCCTTCTCCAGTCGGGCCTTCAGAGTCTATCGTGCTCGGGGTATATCTGGACCTGGCACAACAAAGCAGTCAGGAACAGGGTTGCTTGTCAGTTGGATAGGGCCCTGGACAACGGGGAGTGGTTCCGCCGCTTCCCTCATTCTCTGGCTGAGGGGTTGGCCGCTGGGATGAGTGACCATTCTCCTATCATGGTTGGATTCACTTCCAGCCCCTCAGTGCGGTCTCGTCCCTCCCGGTACAACAATAATTGGTTTCTCTCGGAGGGTTACTCAGAGGCGATTACGGAGGGTGTTGCTCATCAGGTTGTGGGGACTGCTCAGTATCAGATGGTACACCGGCTCAAGTACACAAAGAAGGCGCTACGGACTTGGGTGAAGAGTTTGCCCAAGTCCTCTCTTGAAGATAAAGAGGCGGAGCTTCGGGCCATCCAGCATTCTATGCAATCTAACATGTTAAATGGGAACCTTGCGGCTAGAGAGAAGGAGCTGATTGGGAAAGTCAAGTCTGCGGCTTCAGAAGGAGATTAGTGCGGCTCAGCGTGCTAAACGCTCCTGGCTTAAGAATGGCGACCGATGTACCAAGTTATTCTATGATGTCATTCGCACCAGACAACATCGGAACACCATCTCTCAGCTTCTTGATACCGAGGGTAATCTGATTGGAGAGCCGTCCAAGATCTCAGGAGAGGCGGTCAGGTACTACTCTGAGTTATACTTTCAGACTGACTATCTATCTGTGTTCCCAGATGTAGTCACGAAGAGATTGGTGACTCCATATGGGAATAGCCTCCTGCTTGTCCCTATCACTATGGAGGAGGTAGAGGCCATTATCAAGAAAGCGGACCCCAACAAAGCTCCAGGCCCGGATGGATTTAGCAGTGGGTTCTACAAACGCCACTGGAATATTATGAAGGTCCCGGTTCTCGAGGCGGTCCAGGAGTTCTTCTCTGAGGGGAAGCTGCTGAAGGAGCTGAACCACACTTTCTTGACTCTGGTACCAAAGAAGGAGGGGGCGACCTCGCTGACGGACTTTAGGCTTATTGCGTGTTGTAATTATCTTTATAAAATAATTACGCATCTCATGTGCCGGCGCATGGAGGAAATCATGCAGGACCTTGTCTCTCCGAACCAGGCGGCGTTCATCAAGGGACGATCTATAGCTGAGCATAGCCTTCTAGCTCATGAGATCTGAGGAAGGCCTACAACATGGTCAACAGGGAGTTCTTATGCCACCTTCTGTCTGCTATGGGGTTTGATGATCGTTGGATTGCGTTGATTCGGGAATGCATATCATCTCCCACCTTCTCGGTCCTTATCCAGGGTATTCCGCATGGGTTCTTCAAAAGCAACCGTGGACTCCGGCAAGGTGACCCCCTGTCACCTTACCTGTTCACGCTTGTCATGGAGTACTTTACCTACTTGATGGATATGACAGTCCATTTTGGGAGGATTGTCCCGCTGTATAGGAGAGTCGAGCCTCCGGTTACCCACCTCATCTATGCTGACGACCTACTGGTGTTCATACAGCCTTCGTTGGAGGGTATGAACACGTTATCTGAGATTATGGGTGAGCTGGAATCACACTCGGGGCTTTAGATGAACAGAGAGAAGAGCAGGGTCTACTTCAGTTCACTTTGCCTTCAGAAGGAGGAGCGCGCTGATACACTGGACGTGGAGAGAAGTGAGCTCCCGATGAAATACCTGGGAGTTCCTTTGACAATCAATTATGCCCGAGACCAGGATTGCTATAGCTTGGTGGAGTATGTCCAGCGGAGAGTTGAAGGTTGGCAAGCTGTCGGGCTATCTTTTGGGGGACGTATCGAGTTAGTCCGATCGGTTATCTCTGTCCTGGCCCAGTTCTGGCTGCAGTCTATTTTGATACCAGTGGCTACCATCAGGAAAGTTGAAAGGAATTGTGCTAATTTCATCTGGAGGGGGGGCCTACATGCGATCTCTTGGGAACAGCTCTTTCGGCCAAAGAAGGAGGGAGGTGTAGGTCTCCGTCCTCTGTTGGCGATCAGGGAAGCCTCGGCCCTGAAACTGGCATGGCGGTTCTTCAAAGGGAGGTTCCCCTGGACGGAGTGGATGCAGTCTCGCTATGTGAGGAATGGCAACTTCTGGAGGTGTAGTATTGACAACAACTGTCACGTCCCGAGTCGACAA
This sequence comes from Iris pallida, assembly GCA_029216955.1. Classification (NCBI taxonomy): domain Eukaryota; kingdom Viridiplantae; phylum Streptophyta; class Magnoliopsida; order Asparagales; family Iridaceae; genus Iris; species Iris pallida. Next base: position 4,716,255 of record JANAVB010020797.1, read on the forward strand.
ACCGTTCGTCCCTGGTGTTATTATGCCGAATCGATCGTCCTCACTAAGGCGTGATGTCGTACGAGTCTGAAATTGCACTCGTACAAGGCAAGAACATTTCATTGATTATTATATTGAAACACCAAGCTGAAACTTCACAAATCACATCAGAATATAAGACGCAGTATAGGAAGATAGAAATATGCTTTTCATTCATAGCTTGCAACGAAGTGCAAGTCGTAATTACATTGGATGCCGTTGCGGCTACATTGATTGAAAACAAAAAAAACATACTCAACAAGCTGCCTGAACTAACACTTGCCGTTCCATACATTCGCCCCTTTATACATAAGCCTTTGATTGAATTGGCTTCAAAATACTTCAGTATAGGAAGAGCTTCAAAACGTCTCTCCGCACTTCAGCTTCAGTTTAGAGCTCCCGCCGCACCTGGGGAATTGGAGGAGGGGGTTAGCACACTTCCTAAGTGGACGAGACGAACCCACTCGTCTAAACCGACTCTGATTGTTAAGGTAGGCATGGTTTTGAGTTTTCTTTTTATTTAGAACTAAATGAATTCAGTTCATATCGATAGCCATCTTTGAAGTAGTAAAGTATACAGTGAAACATAATGATTTATCACAATTCTTACCACGACCGTACTCTTAAATCGATACGTTTTTCCTCAGTTCTTGACCTTAGTGGATTGGCATGCATTTAACTTGGCATCGTCGATTTGAATGAATTCGAGGCAAAAGAAATTTCGTTTTGCGGGACAGAGTAGAAAAGAAGGGGCCGAATCACCCACCAAGTTCTTTGATCGTGCCGACCGTCAAAGCGCTTCGCAACGTTCAAGCTTTAGTTACGCGAGCTCCTGCAATGGCACCAACACTGTTAAGATTCCTTCTTTATTCCTTCGCTTCGAAATTCGTAGATTACATTCAGAAAACGACGCGAAAGTACTTTCATCAAAACCAAGCGGCAAAAGCTCCAAGAAAATCATACAGCGGTCCGGTCCCGTCGAAGGGACTCTTATATAGAGCTCACTCGCCGAGACGCAGCCCGCTGCATCTAGGACTTATTCCAACAGAAGTCGCTCCATTAGTTGGATCGATTCTCATAACATCCGTCCAAATCGATTTGATCGATGCCGCAAGGTGTTATCGTTTACCAAGCTCAGCGATCGAGTCAGATGACCATCTAAGTTCCCGACCGATCTGACTCGGCGCAAGCATATTATGAAGTCCGTCGCCTATCGAAAGCGGGGCACTACAACAACCACTCTGTGACCTTCAAACAAATTCTGAGACACAGAGCTGTTCTTCAATCGTCTATCAGGAGGATCATGTGTGATGGGGCTCGAACTGACCTATGGCTGGATCCTTTGATAGAGCACCAATCTCTGGTGGATATTATGGACGATCGAGATCACTGGGAGGCGGACAGAGGTCTGTCTTGTCAACACATCATCAGGAATGGAACTTAGAGTCCGAAGTCCTACCGCCATACTGAGGAGCTTGGTGAGATTATTCGCGGGATTGAGATTGACCCATCCCAGCCTGAGGATATATGGGTCTGGGATCCGTCTGGCGTGACTGGAGGTACTACCTCGGGGGAGTTCACCTTCCAGAGTGGCTACAACCTTATGCGTAGTGTCAATCCCCCAATTGGTGATTATGACTTCATTTGGTGCAAGGATCTAGCCAGAAAAATGCAGCTATGTATGTATCGCCTGCTCCTTGGTTGTCTTCTGACCAGGGACGGACTCATCTCTTTTGGGATCCAGGTCCCCAATCCGAAGTGTGCACTCTGTGATTTGGAGGAGAAATCGATGACCCATCTATTTTTTAAATGTGGAGTTGCATGGTCCATATGGTCTGAGCAAAATCGTATGCTGGGCGGAGATATTTCTGGCAGGTCGATTGGAGCAATCATCACGGGTATTAGAGATTGCAGAGGGCGAGGCATGGTCTGGTTCAAGACTGCTAGGATTCGGCTAGCAGCCGCTGTCTGGCATGTTTGGCGGGAGAGGAATCGGCGCATATTCGAGGGACTTATCACCCCTCCGGTTGGTATCCTCCATAATTTGGAGTTTGATGTAAAAGAAATGGTCGACTGACGGGTGGACGACCATCATGTATGTATGTTGTATGAGTATTGACTGATTTTGAAATAAAATTTACCCTTTTTCCAAATATATATATATATATATATATATATATATATATATATATATATATATATATATATATTGAGTGGGGTCATATGACCCCACTGGGCCTATGCTGGCTCCGCCAATGTCTCTGACGGTTCTTTCCTTTTGGCTCTGAACCCTTGTTTTTCAGAAACTAAGGACACTATATGAAAATCACCTCCAACAAATTATGAAAATTTTTGTAAATGGATGTGCGAAGGCCCGAGGGACATCTCTCGTATTTTGATGTGCAACCTACTCCCTATTGATCGTCAATCTCTCCTCACCGGGGTCCGTCTCTCCTCGCTTGATGATAGGTAGTGGCCTTGAGATGATCCGACCTTCTCTTGATAATTGTTCCACTGTAGCTTTGAATGAATCCCAAAGGAATCATTTTATTTCATATTGAATTGACAAAGAAATGACATTGAGGGAGCTTTGAATGAATCCCAAAGGATTCACTTTATTTCATACTGAACCGGCAAAGAAGAAAATGACATTAAGGGAGATTTGAATGAATCCCAAAGGAATCACTTCTTTAAATGCAGCGGAAGGTTTTGACAACAATATTTCAGAAGCTGCCTCAAAATTGAACCGTCTTTTCAAATTATTTTCAATAAGTTGTTGCCAAATAATTTTTAGGGTCGTTTTTCATAAAAATAGGCAGAAGAAGACATGGTAAGCAATCCCAAACTCATCCTAAGCTTATCATGTTCACTTTTATGAAAATACCCTTTAGTTTTATCTCTAAGATTTTTCATTTTAATTACCAATAATACATGTTGATTTTCAATAATTTAATAATTGTTTTTTGGATAAATCCAAATATGGATGCCCTTATCCATATCCATAACTACCTCTTACTCCCTCTTATATATATTATTAATGAGAATAAGTCCTGTACAATTGATTCGGGTACCAAATTCTTCTATTTCTTCCTCATTTTTACAACACGTTATCAGCACCATTGCTCGAGAAGATCCAGATCGCAGATTTTACAAAGACAAAAATAATGCTCTAGGAGCTCGGAACCAGGTCATCGGTTTACCGACGACAAAGGTTAGATGCAGATATGTGAAAAAGGTAAGAATTTTTTTTTTTTTGATGTTTAATTTTCCACGTTACTCAGTAACTGTGATGGAGATTATCCACTCTCTTTTATCTCATTGCAATTCTTCATTGTATTATGTCTTCATCTTCATATTAGACAATATGTGTTCTGAAATCTGCCATGTTATTACCAGACCCTAAAAAGTGTTAATGGTTAATTTTTCTAATAAGTACTTGAAGTAGGGATCTATTAAGTTTATTGAGGATTTGATATCTCATGCATGACACAGTCCGTGGTTGACATCTATTGATAGCTTTGTTGTGGCTCCAAAGCACTGCGACATTCTATTCCAGTTCCCCATTTAGGTTTGAGTTGGCAGGAGTGAAATGATATCTCTTGTGATTTTAACCACCATCCCCCCCCCCCCCCCCCCCCCCCTCTCTCTCTCTCTAACTCCCATCTCTATTCTTCTGTGTTTCTTGCTAGTGTATATCATTTGTAGCGGCATTCTTTAAGATTGGGGTTACAAAGTAACACAGGCGATATACTTAGGACCTGATAGTCCTAGTGCCTCCTAGATTTCCATTTTGGTGGTGGAAGCATATGATGAATATTTATTATTACAAATATCATGCCCCTTATCTTAGGATTGGTGTGCAATGTGATTTTAAGAGTCCTTCAATATTCTTTTAGAAAGCATAGATAGCACGTCTTATTTTGAAATGCATGGTTAAACTATCATTATTTTTACTGCTTTAACAAATGAATGTTGTAGGCTTATTAATTTAGGTGATCAACCTTGTACTCGAACATTTGATGATCATAATGCTCAGGAAATATTAACTGCCAGTAAGTATAGCAAACATAGATCAATTTCAAGTTATTACCTTCAAAATTCCATGCTCTGGTAGGATCACTTATATTTATAAAGTTATCTGGTATTAATTGATGTGTACTAAAAGAATGGTCAACAACACAACATTCAGGCTTGGAGAGACCATATACTTTTTGTTATTCTTGTTTATCTAATTGCTTTATGTTTGAGTATGTTATTGGTGATTGATTACGAAGTTGAGCAAATATATCATTCATCATTAGGTTTGCTGCAATTAGAAACCCTGTTATATTTTGCTATAAAGGGGAGGGTCAACCTCCACAATCAACAGTTGCAGAGATAACAAATAAGCACATGGATAGCAAAGTAGATGTAAATAAAAAGGACAATTACAAGAGAATCTAAAATGCTAAGCAAATACACAAATAAAGCACATTTGAGACACATGGATGAGACCAACAGAAAAAAATTGATGCATGGTTCACAAATTCAAGGTTGTTCATTTTTGAAATTGGGAACTAGTCATAGAACTTCAAGATTTACTAATATCATTACACTACTTGACTTGATTAAATATGATTGCTTGTTTGAGGTTTTTTACCACCACAAATGGATGAATGCAAGACAGGCGTTGCGTTGTATGGCCGGGAAAAAAAAATCAGTTGTCCGCGAACTAAATTTTTGCATGTCGTAACGGGTCGCCGGGCCTCAAAAGGCTAAAAGTGAAAATACCAACCTGAATGTTGATATTTCAATAATGTAGTTGTATATATTCTAAAATATAAAGTTTTAAAGTTAGTGCCATAAGGTTGTTCCATCCGTAGGGATACTACAGATGTATTATTGTCCTACCAATTATCATAAATCCGAAGTTCTATATTTAGAATTATTATTATTAATTAACAATATCTTTATTTGCAACTATTGATAAGATATTGCTATATCTAGAAACTGTAATCCATAGAAAAACTAGACAGAGACCTCTTATGCATGACTGATAGTGCTACTACCAACATCACCCTTATGAATATGATCTTTTTCTCTAATATAAATATTAGAGTGAAAGTAGTATTCATGATAACTTGTCAATACTCATATTATTGAAGGCTCCGGTAGAGCACACTTAATTTTACCCAATGGAACCCACCTACTTATAAAAAATTCTTATACTCTTATCATTCCAAAAGAAAATTATTGAGTTTTAAGGACATAAGGGCAAACGGGTATCGTATTGAATCATGAGCGAGGAAAATAAAAATAAAGTATAACCTCAGCATAAGGAAGAACTAGAAGTTCGTTCTATTTTACTCACATTGGGGTAATCGAGTCACATATTATCATAAGCCAAAAGCTGAATCTTAAGGGTACATTGTGAGCAAGAAACCAAATGATCCATAACTTTTAAAAACTAATGATCTCATAACTTTTAAAAACTTTGGCATGATCCAACAAAACACCCCGAGATAATAATGATGAAAATGATCATAACAAATTTTTGTGGTCATTTTTTAGCAAATTGCAACATATCTAATGATTAAATTTGTGTCCTTGATCTCAAGGATTAGTTTATTTTTAAACCATCAATCCTGAAAATTATATTTGAATAATTACTAGCTTAGTTTCATTTATTTAGAATTGTATTATTTTACATTTTTATGACTTATGTTGGTATTATTTGAAACCATAGTTTTGGAATTGGTATTATTTAAAACCATAGATTTGGCATCGATATATTGGAAATTTATATGTTCTACTTAGATTATTAAATATTTTAGATATGAGATATATATTTAATATAAATTTGTGATCTGATTACTTCTACAGTACAAAATTTCCATCGTTAGAGAAAGATAGGAAGAAGATAAATACCTTGTTCCAGAAGAACATTGTGAACGTTATGAATTGTCGTTATAGAAGAACTTTGTCGTTATAGAAGAACTTCATCATCGTTCTAGATAATTGCCATAAAACATCGTTCCAGAATATCGAATCATGTCATACTTCCCATTTATCTAATCTCGACTAAATTAGGAAAAATTATTTCTTATATTTTATTACAAAAGAATTATTATATGCTTACTCGATTATACTGCATAAATAGTTATACCAACTATAAATGTATCTTCTAATAGAAATAAGTACCAAAAGAACAAAATAAAAGCAACAAATGAATAAGTTCTACATTAAGGACGCATGAAACCTAAAGGGCCGGCTTGGATTGAGGGTTAAGAGAGTTTAAGTGAGGAAAATAAAACCATGCTTGATTTGAGGGTGAGAATTTAGAATGGAAGCTTAAAGAGGGTTAAGTGAGGTTTTGTTAAACCCTCTTTTGTTCATTTTTTAACCCCCAAATCGGAGGGTTAACGAGGGAGATTGAGGAATTTTGTTTAAAAAAACATAAATACTCCCTATTTGTTCTATAAAATTTTATGGTTTTTTTTCACCATTTTGTCCTTGCTTTCAACATGTTGCTCCGTAGTTTTCTCATTTATGAAAATATTTTGACAAGTTCTAATTAAAATTCCAAATAAATTTAATTTTACTACGTAGATAATAAGAAATATTTTAGTAACTATTATATTTTTATTACTCCTCTCACTCAAAACAACAAATCCAAACAAGAGTTATTAAACACACACCCCAATTAACTCTTCCTCCAATCCAAGCAAGGTTATATGTATTCACTCTACTCTCCCTCACTTAACTCTGCTTATTTTTTCCCCTTCAATCCAAGCAGACCCAAAAGGTTCTAAAGATTTAGCTCTCTAGAAGAAGAGAACAAATAATATAACACACTATAATACTCTTGAAGAATCAGCTACTTAAGTAGCATATCCCGAAGAGAAAGTTTATGACGATCCGGAAGATGTCATAAACCAAATATCTAATTTCTTAAAATATATCGTTCCGGTCAAAGATATACCTCAGATTGCAGAAGAGACTGAGAAAAAGGTACAAGTACTCAAAAAATTTATATTTTATACATATTCGAAAGAAATTTGGAATCAATAAGTTTGTCATAAATGACATTATAAAAATAAGAAGGATGATAAAATTAAAGGAAAACACTAAACCATGAATAATCCTTGAAAATAGAAAAGGATAAACATGATAGGTTTTAAATGGACGTTTGTAACAAATAAAAAGAAATATTCAAATATATTGAGCAATGTTAGCTCAAGGATTCTCGAAATGATCATGAATAGGATATGAAGAAATATATTCTCCGATCATGATAACCAAGATATACATGAAATTTCCGAAGGATTTAAATTTTTAGGTATATCCTTGAAGAATATATAATTACCATGATATCTCCGAAGGATTTGCAAATGAGTCATATATGGACTAAAAACATCCGGGACAATGTGATGGCTCATTAAGTATCTATCTAGGAAAAGATATATTAATAATCATATTTATAAAGAAATCCCTAAATGAATTCGTTAAAACGGCCGTCCATCCGGGAGAATGTGATGGCTCATTAAGTATCTATCTAGGAAAAGATATATTAATAATCATATTTATAAAGAAATCCCTAAATGAATTCGTTAAAACGGCCGTCTATTTCCATAATAGTATCTCCTGAAGATATTGAAAATAAGAGAAGGTCGTGTAGATACAAGCATCCTAAAGATGCTAATAGAGACATCTTGAAGTATTTTCTAATAGAGACACCTTGAAGTATGTTTTGTTTTTAACGAAACAGTGTAAGTTGCACTTACGTAGATTCCTCAAAAATCATATCCCTGAAGAATAATTTATTTTACACTTTTCACTATGGATTTTTTCCAAAGATGAATTTTTCCATAGAATTTTTTTAATAAGGAATAATTAAATTGAACATTCAAGAAAAAGTGTTGTGGTTTGGATAAATCTAAATATGGATGCCCTTATCCATATCCACGACTACCTCTATCTTACTCCCTCTTATATATATATTATTAATGAGAATAACTTATTTTACACTTTTCACTATGGATTTTTCCCAAAATGGGTTTTTCTAAAAAAAAGTTTTTAATGAGGCAATAATTAAAATGAACATTCAAGAATAAGTGTTGTGATTTGGATAAATCTAAATATGGATGCCCTTATCTATATCAACAACTAACTCTATCTTACTCTCACTTACATATATTTTAAATGAGAATAAGTTGGCTACCAAACTCTTCTCTTTCTCTCTCATTTTCACATCAATAATTCCTTAATTGAATAGCATATTCTTACCACACACACCTAGAACACGAGAACTTCACTTTTCTTACAACAACGACAACAACTTTTGATAAGCTTATTCAAATAGATTAGACTGGACATATTATACCTGGGCAAGAGATGCAATGGCAGACGTCCGAGAGCTCGTCGTGCTCCTCGTGCCTGGTGCCGCCTCCGTCGGAATCCTCTACGGCGCGGCAGGCCCGGCAGTTCTTGAGCACCTTCTTGAGATGCTTGTACTCGACGTGCGAGCAGTTGTGAAGGAACTGCTCCTGCTCCCCGTGGAGATACTCTTTGAACGTCTCTCCAAACTTCATGTCGGCACCAATAAAATTAATAAACCCTAATCCTAGCAGAAATCACAGAATTGAACAGAAAAAACCAGTAAAAAAAAATGGTCATAACAACAGAAGAAATCATAATTTCTGCTAACAGAAATGTGATCGTTTGGAAAAACAAACCCTATTTTCTCCAAACCCTAGCGAAGAACCGTAGAGAAATTGGAAGAGGAAAAAGAATGGGAACTTCGCTGCTGCCAATCTCGTCCCTTCGAAAATTTTCTGGAGGGGGGGCGGCGAATGACTCGGATCGACCCGACCCACCCGCAATATTTATATGCGGATAATGTTCGGAAAGATTCGGCGAGTGCGCGGCGAATATTTACCAGCATTCGCCGGAGTTTGATTCGTCGGGAGAGGCGGTGGGTGGGTTGCTGGGAGGCTACAGGAACAGGGGTCGGTGCGTCCCCGCTTTTTTTCCTTTTCCCGGTTTTCGTGTTCGGGGTTGCTTCGAATTAATTGGTGGCGACTTTTTCTACGCGGCGGAGCTCTCCTTCATGGCCGTTGGATCTGAATTTGTGACTCCCAACTGCTCTGCGCAGTGACACGTGTACAATTCGTATGTGATTTGAAAAGAGGGGTGCTAGTGCTAATCAAAATCTTAATGCTTGTGATGATTACTCTGACTCCTTCCGTTGTCCCATAAAAACATACTTAGCAGCGTGTTTTGCACGTAACAACAATAAATTAGAACTTTAAATATATATTAAAATAATACGATGTAGCCAGCTTAAATATAGTTTAAATATTAAATGTATTTTATCTTAATTTATTATATATAGGTTAATGGATTTTAGATATATGTTTAAATAGTTGTAAGAATTTTAAGTTATTTTTATATTTAGTCATAAAAATTTTAAATTATTTACTTGTGGATATACATAAGAAACGTATTGGTGATAATTAATTATAAAAATTTAAAAAATATTAATTAGTGCGTGATATACAAAAGGTTTAAACGGCTCACTTTTATATCGTCTCAAACAACATTATCAGTACCGGATTTTAAATTTTGAGGCATGAGGCAATCTCTAAAAGTAGTGACATCAATGTTTAATGTTCATATAATTTACTTTTTTTCATCGACGATGATACAATAATATTATCAACACAAAATTTAAGAAATAGAACAGCAAATAAATTATTTTATCCAAATAATATATGACATAATGAATTGCTAGTAAAATTGAAGATGTTTCAAACTAATAAGTAAAATAAGAACTTGTTTTGTTGTTCAATTATAGTCTGACTAACTGATTTATCTTTTGGTATTCTAATATATGATGTTTAGATATCCTATAAAAAAAAGAAATATTTTACGTGAACTAAAATGATTAGAACAAGTTTGCGAAATTTTTATTCAAAATCGGACTTATATACATTAAATATTATACAAAAATGGTGCCTTCTAAAATTTTGGGCATGAGGCAACCGTCTCATGAGCCTCATATCAAGTTCGAACCTGAGCATTATAATAGTAGAGATATCCTCTTATTTTTAAAAATCCACATAAATAATACTAGCTATATGCATGCATGCACATAAATTAATAAATAATACTAGCTATAAGCATGCAAAGGAATTAATATATACTTTATTATATTGAATCTTAATTATAATTATGAAATATTTTACTAAGCAATAGGTAAAGAAAAATAATCATGCAAGACAACTAGAACAGAACAAAGGACAACTACTTCAAAAAAATCTATACATAATTATCTAATTGTCCTCTAATTTTAATTAGTATAGATAGATAAGGACATGTTTGAAAGAAAATTGTTTACGTAAAACCTTTTTTTTTTTTTTATATTCGAGTGTATATAATCTTTTCTTATTATATGGGAGTATACTCTTATTATATAGGAGTGATACCTATATGTCCTCGTAAATTAATAATTTTAATTGATATAGGTAGGTAAAAGACATGTTTGGAAGAAAAACTTACGAGGTGAAGCCTAAACTTTATATATATATATATATATATATATATATATATATATATATATATATATATATATATATATATATTTGTTTTTATTTTATTTTTTTTAGAAAAGGTTGGAACTCGAAAATTCGAAATTCCTGAAACCGAAATTACGAAAAAGCTAAAACATTAAACGAAATTTCGAAATTTCAAAAATGAAATTTCAAAAATTCGAAGGGGCGGGTTAGAGGGCTCTGCCCGTTGGGAAAAGGCACAAGGCCCAAGGGCGGGGTGGGTGGGAATGCCAGCCGAGGCTGGGCGCTCGCCACTTTGCGACAGGGTGGGTAGGTGGGCTCGCATCCCGAAGCGGACGCGCAGACCAAGGTGGGGGCTGCCGTCCCCCCAACGCGGAACCCGGAGTCGGGGGCCTCCGGCGGAGGGTGGCCAGGAGGGCCCGGAGAAGGGCGGCTGCCCGGAGCCGGGAGCTCGGACGGGGGCAGGAGGGGCTGGGAACCGGCAGTGGAGACCCGTCCGGCGAGGCGAGGACGGAGACGGGAGGAAGAGGGCAAGGGGGTCGACCTCCGGGGGGAGGGAAGGAGGCACGACCGCCGGGGGAGGGAGGTGGGGCTCGACCTCCGGGGAGAGCTGCTCACCGGCGAGGGAGGCCGACCAACGCAGCGCATGCCGATCGTCAGCGAGAGGGGGGAGGCTCCAGCATAATTCGGAGGGATCGCCGGAGGCCGGAGGAAGGCGGTGGAGCGACGTGGGAGGACGGCGTCACCGCAGACGAGGGGAACGGAGGATCTCGGCCGGCATGGGAGCGCCGGAGGCCGGCGCTAAGTGGGGGAGCTGCACGAGGAGGAGAGGGCGGGGGCAGCGTCACCGCCTGACGCCCGCCTGACGCCGAAGAGGGAGAGGCTGAGCACGAGGGCTGACGCGCTGCCACCGGATCCGACGAGGGGCGGAGGCTGGGAAGAGAGAGGGAGGAGCCGGATCCGAGCCGCCGAGGGCTGACGGGTGGCGGCCAACCAACGCCGGGCTCACTGAGGGCTATATATATATATATATATATATATATATATATATATATATATGTATATATATATATATGTATATATATATATATATATATATGTATATATATATATATATATATATATATGGAAGCGGATCAAAAGCCCCCTTAGAAAGCCCCCCAAAAATCCCCCTCGCTCTAATCCGTAATTTAATGTTAATATTAATGTTAATATTAATGTTAATGTTAATATTAATGTTAATATTAACATTAAATACTAAAATTAACATTAAAATTAACATTAAAATTAATATTAACATTAACATTGACATTAACATTAACATTAATATTAACGTTAAAATTAACATTAATATATAAAAAAATTTAAAAAAATAATATTAACATTAACATTAATATTAACATTAATATTAACATTAACATTAATATTAACATTAATATTATGAATTAGAGTGAGGGGGGTTTTGGGGGACTTTCTAAGGGGGGCTTTTGATCCGCTCCCATATATATATATATATATATATATGTCCAAGGTCCCTAATTCAAGTGGTTAGGGAAGGGGCTCACTTGGGGGTGGTCCCAAGTTTGAGCCCTCCCCTGGCACGGGATGGCTGGGTGGCCCGCGGTGTAGTGCCCCGCTCACTAGATAGACAGAAAGATCGGATTGCTGGCTCTGCAACAAAAGACGATTGATCTGGGTGAGTGGACAAAGACTCATTTTATGATTCGCTTGCGCCTAATAAGAATCTGAGCTTTTGAATGAATGTTGTTGCTAATAACAAGATGCTAGACTTTGAGTATGCTTATAAGAGAATCCGCACATTGTCTGCTAAGAAGAGAATGGTTTCCTGCTTGAAAAGAAGATGAAATTGTTTATGACTTGCTCGATTGATGCATGATAGTTTTATTTGATATTGCATGTGCATTGGGGTATCCACTTAGTGACAAGCTGAACCCTAGATAGTCACAGTGGCTAGCGACGAGCTGAACCCATGCGAGTCACAGCGGTTAGCGACGAGCTGAACCCAAGAGTCACAGCGGCTAGCGACGAGCTGAACCCATGCGAGTCACAGCGGTTAGCGACGAGCTGAACCCGTGGGAGGCACATCGGCTAAGATGGAAATGATATGTTGGTTTTCAAAGATGTTTTCAAAGGAAATGTAAACTGACTCTGTATGCATGGAATGAACATAGGTAAAAGTAGCAAGATCACATCATAAGAAACATTTTCTCACTAATTGAACAGTGATCGTTTCAGACAGATGTAGCTCTTTGTTCACAATTACCAGTATGCTGATATACTGACCCACCATCAGTCTGCATGCAGGTGCACAATGCATCAAAAAGGATAGTCCGAAGTGATAGCCCGAGCCTCATCTTCAGGAGCCAGAAATCAGAAGAGATGCCAAGAGATGACATCCATTGCAAGAGTTTGGTTTTGTATATAAAAGGATGTAATGTATGGGAACGGGATCATTATAATCTGTAAAGTTCTGAGAGAATGTATATTATATCAGAGAGAATCGAGAGCTTGTAATCTGTTCAATGAAATCAATAAAGATAATTATTTCTTGTTACCATTATGCATGTATTCTGAAAATATGTCCGCTGCTGCTTCAATTATCTGTGATACGTTCCGCTGCATATTGTCAACCTTGTCTATCTTGTCTTGCTTCAGGTCTTGGCCTTGTGCAAGCGCAACTTAGGCTTGTACGGCATCACGCCTTAGCGAGGACGAACGGTCCCAAAAGAGTCCGAAGCGAGGACGAAAGGACTCTGCGGGATCGGGGCGTAATAGAAAGATCGGTGGGTAATTATGTAGTACCCCGCTCCACGAAGGCACTAAATAGACAGAAAGATCGGATTGCTGGCTTTGCAACAGAAGACGATTGATCTGGGTGAGTGGACGAAGTCTCATTTGCTGATTCGCTTACGCTTTAAGAATCTGAGTTTTTGATTGAATATTTTTATTAATAACAAGATGGTAAATCATTGAGTATGCTTCTAAGAGAATCCACATGCTGCCACGCTAAGAACAAGAAAAGAGAGTAACATGTATGCTAAGAAGAAATGTTGCCTGCTAATAAGAAATGAATTGATGCTTGTATGCTAAGTAGAGATGTTGCCTTAAATCAAAAGAACTGTGCATTGCTTAATAAGAAAAGAAAAGAGAATGTTTACATGTTCCTGAATAGAGTATGATTATCAAGAGTAGATTCATGCTTGTTGTTATCATGCTTGCTTAAACAGAGATTGTTTTATTGTTTTCCCGATTGTTGCTATAGAGAAAGAGATAAACAGAGAAGGCACATTGTGCTGTTAAAAGAGATGATACGGTTTGTCCATATAGAGAAAAGAGTAGGGCTATTGGCTCGATACATGAAAAAGAAGAAGACGAATATGTGTGCAAGTTTCTTGATTGATGCATGATTGTTTTATATGATAGTTGTATTTGCATTGGTCTAGACGGCTTGTGCACAAGTGGTAGTCTCTCGACGATTCTGGGGGCGCCCAGAGTCGATCGGCCTAGGAAAGAACAGGACACCTGGGGCTAGAAGTCCCCACAGAAAGAGGGGGTGTCAGTCTATTAGTAGTTGGGCAAGAAGTTTCGACTGCTAATATGGGTATTGCCCACGGACTACAAGAGTTATTGTCATGCTGCATATTGATAAGAGTCAAAAGAATGTTTTGCTAAGAGCTAACCATGTAGAGACGAACAAGGAATGACAATGCCGGTTTTATAATGTTTATGCTAATCCTTGTCTTATGCAGGAATGGACAGTCGGCTATGGTAAGAATCACTGAAAAAGTGATACACATGTATTGCTTGAGTTGGCTATATGAATTGCTTGAAAAGATTAATCTGTTACCAAGAAATGCTATGTTCCGTTAAAGAAAAGATGTAATATCATGCTTGTAATCTGACCCTTAGAATGTCTTGAATCAAAAAAAAGAATGCTAATGATGTTGTCCCTAACGAAATGATATGCTCATGAAACACGCTGCGCACTGCACAAATGAATAGTTATCGTGCTTGAATCAAAAGAGTCCCTTGTATGCTTGATACGAAGTGAAATGTTGGCTTTTCAAAGATGTTTTCAAAAAATATGTAAATTGACTCTGTATGCATGAAATGTACATAGGTAAAAAGTAGCAAGATCACATCACAAGAAACGTTTTCTCACTAAATGAACAGTGATCGTTTCAGACAAATGTAGCTCTTTGTTCACAATTCACCAGTATGCTGATATACTGATCCACCATCAGTCTGAATGCAGGTGCACTATGCATCGAGAAGGATAGTCCGAAGCGATAGTCCGATCCTCATCCTCAGAAGCCAGAAATCAGAAGAGATGCCAAGAGACGACATCTGTTGCAAGAGTTGGTTTTGTATATAAAGGGATGTAATGTATGGGAACAGAATCATTGTAATCTATAAAGTTTTGAGAGAATGTAACATTGTATCAGAGAGAATCGAGAGCTTGTAATCTGTTCAAATGAAATCAATAAAGAGAAATGTTCTTGTTACCATTGTGTTCAATACTTGTATTCTGAGATATGTTCGCTACTGCTTCAATTATCTGCGATACGTTCCGCTGCGTATTGTTAATCTTGTCTATCTTGTCTTGCTTCAGGTCTTGGCCTTGTGCAAGTGCAACTTAGGCTTGCACGGCCACGCCTTAGCGAGGACGATCGTCCCAAAGAGTCCGAAGCGAAGACAAGGACTCTGCGGGATCGGGCGTGACACGCGAGGCGGTGACGGTCCCGAGCTGGGGCCCACAAGAAATGGACACCAAATATATATATATATTATATATATATATATATAATATATATATATATATATAAAGCAATGGGTATTGTGGCGAACTCGCCTCCATTGGGGCTCGAACTCGACCACTTTGGCCGCATGCATATCTCTTAACCACTAGGATAGAGGTCTATATATATATATTATATGTCACGACCCGCACCCTGTAAGGGACCGTGTGCGTAACAACGCCTAGCCCACACCGTAAAAACAGTATGGAACGCTGTAGTTTACTACTCTAACAACAGTTTATAATAATATCAAAACCTGTCGAGAATATGGTCAACTCCGAACGGAGGACAAGCAATGATATATATGAGTGCTCAATCACAGCTCTAAGATA
>JANAVB010020797.1:4894319-5013379 GCA_029216955.1 Iris pallida
TACGCTCACATTATTGACAGGGAGTCGTATAGAAACTATACGCTTCACTTGTCAAGGAGTCGTATGGAATCCATACGCTCACTTGGTTGAGAATGAGTCGTATGAGATCCATACGCTCACTTAGTTGAGAAGGAGTCGTATGAGATCCATACGCTCACTTAGTTGGAAGAAGTCGTATGAGATCCATACGCTCACTTAGTTGGAAGAAGTCGTATGAGATCCATACGCTCACTTAGTTGGAAGGAGTCGTATAAGAAATAAGTAGACACGTGGCATGTTTGAATAAGTAGACACGTGGCCATCATCAATCTTCTTTGATACGCCATATCTTTCAATAACTGACAAAATCTTCTCGAGCGTCGTGACTGCGGATATGATGGCTGACAGACTGTCAAAACTGACAGTAATGATGGCTTTTACATTTATGAGAAATGCTGAGCTGTCCTCGTAAAAGACAAAACCGACTCTTCGAAAACATATACGACGGCTAGTCTCCATTGGACAGCTGTCTTTGCACGAAAGACGAAGTGTCAGATTCATCCTTTATTAAATATATGCTGTGCTGTCATCTCAGAAAATAATAAAATATTCACTGAGCGTACGGCCTTTGGATGAGCGTATGGCCTTGACTGAGCGTATGGCCTTGAGCGTATGACTTGGACTGAGCGTATGGCTTTGTGCGTATGACTTGGACTGAGTCTTATGTCAGCGTGTCATAATTTTCATACTCTACAGCAGGCTGGGCATGATCCGATTCGACCCAAGAAATTGGGACCGGGTCGTGACAAAGCATTTCCCGGAATGGTACCACCCGCCGTAGGGGCTTTGGACGTTGAGGGTCCAGCGGACACGGGGCTTCCAGATGAGGAAGTGGAGTGGAGTTCGTCGTCTTCAGATGACGTTCCTCCAGAGATGCGTGAGTCTGTTGCGGGGGCAACAGACGTGATTGAAACAGAGAAAATGGTTGATTCCCCTCCTTGTCATGATGAGGGAAGGTCGGTTGTGGTGTTGCCGGGCCCTACCCCAGGCTCAGCAGTGGAGGCTGAGGTGGCTGTCGATCGGGAGGTAGCGACAGATTCTATCCCTGTAGAGGGATTCGATAATGAGGGAGAGACTCGTCTGCCGAGCCCAACCCCAGAAGATGTGCCTCGCTAGGAAACGGGAGTTGATCCTGCTAGCTTGCCAGAGGAAGGCTCTGTGCTGTTTACAGGTCGTGCCTCGGTGGAGGATGCAACTTCGGATGTTGATAGTTCCCTTGAGACGGAAAAGGGCAAGGGCTTGCTGGTGCAGAAGCCCTCTGTTGTTTCTTCGACTTGGGGAACGATATCGACACCGCACCCAACTCCTTCTGCTCTCTTGGCATCTCAAGCTAGTAGCGGAATTCAAGTCCCTGGTACGGAAGGGTCCGCTGAGGTCGACGTTCCAGCCTCGCAGATTGAGGTCGGCGGGTCTTCTTCAGGTCCGCCATCCAGGGCAGCTCCTCCAACTCCTGCCATGACACCACAAGTACTGGTGGATGAAGATGAGTACGTAAAGTTCATCGTTGAGGCAGTGTATAAGATGCTGCAGAAGGGTGTATCGACAGTGATGAACGCCAATGGGAGTTTTGCGATGGCAAAATCCATAGCGCTTCCCCACATCGGTCTGATACGTCTCTACCAGGGCCATGATCATATGGCTGAGATTCTGAAGGCCTCAGTGGCCGAGCTGGACCAGCTGCTTTCCGAGCTTCAGTGCATTTAGTAAAATGATCTTTCCGTCCTGATAGACGCAGAAAAGGGGAAGTTGATTGCCGAGGCTGAATCCTCTTATCAGGCCACCGTGGGTGTCTGGGAACGCGAGGTGGCTAAAACTGAGGCTATAGTGGAGAGGTTGTCTCAGTCCACGCAGAAGAAGGTGGAGTTACGAGCTGCGTTGGATGCTAGTATAGCGGAGGTTGATGCCAAGATTCGTCTCCTTGAAGACCAGCGGGCCCAACTCTTATTAGATGCTGAGCGAGTCCAGGCTGAACATATAGCATCTAAGAAGGAGAAAGCAGCTTTCATCCCCCGGGCTCTTGCCCTGGCTCAGCAGTGGCAACAGTTGGACAAAAAGCATGAGGATGACACTTCTCCTGAGGCCATAGAAGCGATGCGTCAAGAAGCCGAACGCCGGGTCCTGGCAACCATAGAGACTCGGGCGACAGACTTGAGGCGTCGGATTGAAGAGCTTTCGGCCAACCCCGGGGATGTTTAGGGATTGTAATCTCTTTATTTTTTTTGATTTTCGTATAATTTGCAACTCTTGCTGGGGGTGCATTTATTTTTTGCTGTTATGAACTTGATGATGTGTAGACCTATTATCCTTTGCGTACCTTGGTTTTTAGGTACAGATAATAAGTTCGAGAGAACCGACATGTTTGCTCAGAGGTGATGTGGACGTGGCAAATATGAGATTCAAATGATAGAGTCTTCATACTCAGAGGTGTTATGGACGTGGTAGGAACGACTTTGAGGGGATACGCGGAACTACTCAAAGGTAATGTGGACGTGGAAGTTCTGTGATCAATGTACAGCAACGCAGGAGTTGTCTATACGGGATGTTTACTCCGAGGTAATGTGGACATGGTTAACATGGTGGGGTAGCGTAGTCTTACGGAGTGTAAGATCCTGCTTTGTAGGGGGGACAACTCAGAGGTAATGTGGACGTGGTTGTTCTTCTGCTGGAGAATGCCAAGGAATATCTGGGTTCCGGAAGCGTAAGGTTTTTGTGGAAGTACATGTCTGAAAGATGTCAAGAGTAGTACTTCTTTAGGAACTTGCCATTGATGGGCATCGTGAACAAGTCTCCATTGGGTTTGGCGAGGCGGTAAGCACCGTTTGAGTATACCGTCTCTATGATGAAGGGTCCCTCCCACTTGGGCTCGAACTTTTCTGGTGTCTTGTGAGTCAATACCATCGGCATCCTAACTGCCAGAACCAGGTCGCCTACTTGGAAAGTCCTCTGCTTGACCTTCTTGTTGAAATCCTGTGATATACGGGCTTGATAGAGTTCGATGCGTTGTTGAGCTAGGAGACATTTTTCGTCAAGTGCCTCCAATTCTCGCAGGCGGCGACATTGATTGTCTTCTTCTGTGAGTTGATTTATGATTGCTACACGGAGTGAGGGTATCTGGATCTCGAGAGGCAGTACCACTTGGCTCTCGTAGACCAAGGAGAATGGTGTATTGCCCGTCGGGGTCCGTACCGTTGTGTGGTAGGCCCAAAGGCATTCGTCGAGCTTTTCGTCCCAGTCGCATTTGTTGGATGATACGACCTTTTTAAGTAGCTTGACGATAGTCTTGTTAAACACCTCGGCCAATCCATTTGCTGCCGGATTGTAGGCGGTTGATGCCACATTTTGAATGCGATTTTTGTCACAGAATCTGCTGAAAACATGGCTGATGAACTGAGGACCGTTATCGTGGATAATCCTCCGAGGTACCCCAAAACGGTAGATGACATGGTGCTTGCTGAAGCTGATTACCCTAGAGCTCTTCACTTCCGTCAGTGGAACTGCTTCTGCCCATTTGGAGAAGTAGTCGGTGATGGCTAGGATGAAACGGTGTCCCCTTGATGAAGGAGGGGTGATTGGTCCTACAATGTCCATGCCCCAGGCTTCAAAGGGCCAGGAGGCGACCGTAGGATGTAGTGGTTCTGACGGTGTGTGGATAAAGTCAGCGTGAAGCTGGCACGCATGGCACTTTTTAGCATAGTCGACAGCGTCGGCTGCCATGGTTGGCCAGTAGTAGCCCATGCGTCGCAGTCGATCCTGCAACTTAGGGCCAGGTTGATGGACGCCGTAAGTTCCATCGTAAGCTTCTCGAAGGGCTTCGGCTGCTTCTTCGTTGGACAAACATCGAAGGAGAAGTCTATCGTAGGACCGTCGGTACAGCATTTTAGTAGTTGTATCATAATAAAATCGAAGGAAATGCCTCCTGACTGAGACGGCTTCTTTCGGGTCCTCTGGGAGGATTTTGTAGACGGCGAAGTCGATGAACGGGAACCTCCAGTCTCGGACATTAATACCAGCATTTGTTGACATGGCATGGGCCATTCGGGAGGATAGGTTGTTTTAGGACAGACCAAGTCTCGACCCACCACCGTGACGTAGTGTTGAGTCCTGAAGGGTGCTGCCAATAAGGCTGCGAGGCCGGCCAGAGCGTCAGCCTCCAAATTTTGTAAATGAGGTACATGTTCGATGAAGAACTTGGTGAAGGTTGAAATGATGTTCAACGCAACTTTATGGTAAGGAATCAGATCTTCATGGCGAACTTCGTATTGCCCTCTGACCTGGTTAACGACGAGTTTTGAGTCGCCGTAGGCTTCCAGATGATCCACCCCCAGTTGTTGTGCTAGTTGGAGTCCCATGATGAGAGCGTTGTACTCGGAAACATTGTTGTAGCATGGCTTCGAAAGGGAGTAGGCGTGCTGGATGACCAGCTGGTCGGGGGGAGACTAAGACTACCCCCACTCCTGCGATAATTTAGCCTTCGGGGCCTGTTCTTGAAGCGCCATCGAAAAACATCTGCCAGACGGAGCTTTCTTCGGTGACGTTCGATTCTTGGACCTCGTCCGAGATGTCTTCATAGAGTCTTGAGGACTTTGGGATAGGATGTGCAGCTAAAAAGTCGGCCAGAGCCTGACCCTTGACGACTTTTTGTGGCACGAACACCATGTTGTATGGCGTTAGCAGGATTACCCATGTAGCTAGTCGGACGTTTAATGACCCTGGCTTCGTCATGAGAATTCTGAGTGGATTGACTCGAAAGATGACATGAATTGTCTGGCCCGAGACATAATGGCGAGTCTTCTGGATGGCAAATACCAAAGCCAAACACTCTTTTTCAATGGGGTTGTAACGGTGATCGGCCCCGATCAGTGTTCTACTGAGGTAGTAGATAGCTTGCTCATGGCCTGCATCGCTGTTCTGAGCCAGCAGAGCGCCGATAGAATGATCCATGGCACGGACATAGAGGAGAAATAGTTTGCCGACGACTGGTGCTACCAGGACTGACGGGCTTGTCAAGTAAGCCTTGATGTCGTCGAATGCTTTTTGGCATTCTTCTGTCCAGACATAAGAGACTCCCTTCTTCATGAGCTGGGTGAAGGGTTGACATTTTCCGAAAAGGTTTGCTATAAACCTCCGGATGTATGCCAGACGCCCTTGAAGGCCTCGAAGTTCTCGGAGGTTCTTCGGAGGGTTCATGTCAAGGATAGCTTTGGTCTTCTCAGGATCGACATGAATGCCTTTCGCCGTGATAATGAAGCCCAAGAACTTTTTGCTAGAAACCCCTAGGAAGGATTTAGCGGGGTTCATCTTGAGTTGATGCGCTCGCATGAGATCGAAGACTATCTTGAGGTCTTGTAAATGATCTTCTTTGAGACGACTCTTGACCGCGATGTCATCAACATAGCATTTGACTGTCTTACGTAGATGTTGATGGAAGATTTAGCGGGGTTCATCTTGAGTTGATGTGCTCATAGTTCGTTGGTATGTAGCACCAGCGTTCTTCAAGCTGAAGGGCATCACTGTGTAGCAGAAAACCCCCTTCGGAGTCCTGAATGACGTGTGTCTTGCGTCATCGGGGAACACCTTGATCTGGTTGTAGCCCAAATACCCGTCCATGAAGGACATGCGTTCGAAGCCACATGTGTTGTCGATCATTACGTCGGTGATTGGAAGCGGGAACTCGTCCTTCGGGCAAGCAGTGTTGAGATCCCTGAAGTCGATACAGACTCGTATCTTTCCATTCTTCTTGGTGACAGGGACGACGTTGGCCATCCAATTCGGGTGTTGTTCTTTACGAATAAATCTGCTGGTCAGAAGTTTGTCGACTTCCTGGTCGATAGCGTTCATGATGTCAGGACGAAAACGTCGCTGTTGTTGCTTTATAGGCTTGGCATCAGGTAAGATGTTAAGCCTATGCATCGCGATCCGGGGATCAAGTCCCGGCATATCTTTGTAGCTCCAGACGAAGACATCGATATATTCTTTAGCCAGCTGGATTAAAGATTCCCGATCTTCTTCTTTTAGGCTTTTGCTGATGAAGATGGGTTTGGAAGAAGATCCATCCCCAAGGTCGATCTGCTCGACTTCGTCTTCAGTAGGGGGTTCGCGTAATTCAAAACGAGACTCCCACTGTTCTCCTAGGCGTTGAGCCCATGGTACTTCTTCCGAGAATTCTGGCATTTGGTCTTCGCCTTCATCTTCTGGAGATTGTACAGATGTCATGTTGGCTGATAGACTCTCTTGAAGACTGAGTCGATACTGGTATCGGAATCCCAAGTTGATGCTTCGGACGAGTGAGAATGTTCTATTTCTTCTGCCTTCGAACTCTCTGGAGTTGATGGCGGCATGACATAGCCCACCCACCGTCTAGTTCGATGATAGTAGTCATGCGGCTTTCCTTTGGGTATTGGAAGTCGGAGAGGAAGGCGTCGACCCTTGCCGTAGTTCAGGCCTTTGTTGCTTTTTAGGTCGTAACCCATCTTTTGGATGAGGTACTTTGCCTTGTCCGTGTACCGATAGGCTTGTATTCTGTCGGTATCTGGTTCTTGCTCGGGTGGCGGGAGGTCTTGATGACGCTCAACTTTGTCGAAGATGATGGAGTCTTCGTCTCGATTCCTCGGTGGGACTACAAAACAGACCCCTTGGGACGGGACTACTCGATTTACATGATGGACGGTCGTTATTTGTGTTTGCAACGACCGTAGAGCGTTATCTAATGTATACATGGCATTCCAATGTAGAAGACTATAATAATTAAAAGACACTCTATTATTGATGAAATACGAGATTTTATCCCATGGGATTAAATTGTCCAGAGAGGGTGCATCTACATCAGCAGAGATATATTCCCCTAGCTCTTCGTCTGTGAGTACTGGGATTGGATAGGGAGAGTCCACCGCAGCTTTGACCTTGGGGTCCGAGAGGGCTATGTGGGCCTTCTCCGGCCGCTTGGATGAGACAGACGATTGCGGCGGTTTGCCCTTAAGACGCACCTTCAGAGGTGTCTCAACTGCGCCTTCGATAGTTGGTGCATTCCCTTGTAGTTTTGCCGCAAGGGGAGCCGATGTTTGAGGTGGCTTTCCCTTGAGCCGTATCCTCAAGGGAGCTTCAGTAGGTGTTCTACCTGGAGCAATTGGTGCTTTTCCAGGTAGCTTGATGTTCATGGGAGGCAACGTCTGAGACGGCTTCCCTTTGAGTCAAATTTTTAAAGGAGCGTCGGGAATCATCTCCGGCTCTATGTCGGGTTCTGCTGCCGTTTCCGCTTCATCGTCAGCATCATTGGCTTCCTCCTCGTCAGGTGACTTGTACAAGTTGGAATCAGTGAAGTAGGCTTCAACCCCCTTGAAAGGGTCGATGTTCGTGAACTCCGTCCGGATGACGTCATTGGTGGACACGTATTTCATACATTGGTGGAGTGTAGATGGTACCACCATGTACTCATGCAGCCACGGTCGACCCAGTAGGAGGTTGTAGTTGACATCAGCGTCCACAACATAGCAAGTGACCTCAGTTCTGAGGTTACCAATATGATACTTCAGCCGTATTTTGCCCAGCGGCTCGCTTTTGCTGGCATTGAAGCCACTGATTGTTGTGTTGGAAGACGCCAGTCGGTACATTGGGATCCCCAGTATTGAGAGTAGCGTCTTCGGAATGATACTGAGGGAAGACCCCGGATCGATCTGAATCTGCTTTACTTTGACGGAACCGACATACCCTGTATAGTACAGTGGCCTGTTGTGTCGGTTGTGCTTGAGCAGTATGTCTTGTTGGGTAAAGGTTATGTTGGGGATAACTTCATCCGCACAATGACAATACACACATGTAGGCGAGAGATCTTCAGGCTGCTTGACCTGACTGATGAAGGACTCAGCATCCTTCAGAACTTCACAGAGAGCTTCACGAGTGTCCTTGGAAAGATGAAGAAGCTCAAACAGAGATAGGCGGGCAGGAGTACTGGCAAGTTGTGCCAGTATGTCGAAGTTGTGGGGCTTGGCTAGCCCCGAAGCATTCTGCTTTTGCAGAGGCCTATCGAAGCGAGCCTCTACATGCTTTTGCTTATTGGCTGCTGGGGGCATGGATGGGCCCTCTTCCTGGACAGCAGGGACGGTGCAAGGAGGAACTACCTCGACGGCATCTTCGTCAGGTTGGACATTCTGATGTGAACGCGACTGTACAGGAAGTGCCTCTTCCGTAAAGGAAGAGACCATGCGGCAAGACTTTATCTTCTTGTCCTTAGTTTTGGAGGCAGAGCGTACCTCCGATTGAGTAACCTCAGAGACGAGATCAGGGTGAACCCACAAGACCTATCCCCGAGATATGGTGAGTGGGATGAGTCCACTCACGTTGTCACGAGTAGGTGGTAAGATAACCACCTCCATTGTCGTCTTAGGGATGGGGACGACACCATCTTGTGTTGTAGTTGGCGGCAAGGTGCCAAATTGAAGTGACACCAGGTTGGCCGAGACCGTTTTTTCCTCGTAGTCGACGGAGATAACATCCGCATTGATCATGCGCTGGATGTAATTTTTGAGGACATAGCAGTCCTTGGTTGGATGTCCGACAAACCGATGGTAGTGACAGTACCTCGGATTGTCCACTTTTCCAACCTCTTCGGGATGGTTCGGGTCTGGCAACTTGATCTTGTTACCCTGCTTCAGTATCTCGAAGAGTTGTAGGATGTCTTCATCGTTGAAAGAATAAACCTCCTTTGGCCTTGGTGTAAGTGGAGGCTTTTGAGTGGGTGCTGATGCACCTTTGGAGGCATTGATAGTCAACGCATGTTTCCCCTTCGTCTCTCGTCCGGGGTTGTTGGCTGCAAGTCGTTTCCCTTTGTCCTCAAAGGCTGAGAAACTAACTTCCAGAAGGCGAGCATTAGACGCCTTCTTTTTGGCTGCTTCTGCTTCGATAATCAATGAACTCCAGTCGGGAGGAGGAGTGGAGTTGAGCCAGAGTTTGACCGCAGGCAGCATGTTTATGCTGCAGGAGGAAAGGAATGCGTGTTCTGGCATGCCCGGGGGCAGTCTTAAGCAGGCCTGTCGGAAGCGTTCGATAAATACTCGAACCATTTCCTTCTCTTTCTGGCGTATCTCGATGAGGGACGCCATTGTCATGTCCTTCCCGCCATCGTAGAAACAGTCGAGGAAGAGACGCGTCAAGTCATCGAAGGAAGATATGGAGTTATCTGGGAGACTGCAGTACCAATCGTACGCCACTCCTTTCAGTGCCCCGACAAATATGCTGGTGAGTAGTGCATCCTCCTTCGGGAGATGTCCCATTTAGGACTGGAAGTATGTCAGATAGCGACGTGGAGAGTCCTTCCCATCGTACGACGTCAGTGTTTGTGGTTTATACTTAGGAGGATAAACCACTTTGTTCCATTCGAGGGGATAAGGTTGGGGGATGCCCATCTTTTGGCGCTCCTCTTGTCTGTTCTTGAACTCAAAGCGCTCGCGCAAGTCCTTGATCATCTCCACCACGTCTTTCGTAGAGCTGGGAGATGGGGAAGGTGGTACAGCCTGGATTTGAGCATTTGACGGCTCCGATGTCCGAGGTGCTTCGCGGCGATCCGTATCCAAGGATACCCGTTGAAGGGGTACACTTGATTCTCCATTGGCCCCTGGGTCAGGACCGGTAGAAGGTGTCCTGGCCAAAGCTGACCGTATCTCGAACACTGTTTGAGTCAGTGTTTGCATGGAGGAGGAGAGGGTTTTGAGTCCTCCCACCAGGGTATCCATGCGCTGGACGAGGTCTGCTGGCGGCACATCAGGCTCGGTATCACCCCCAGTCATGTATACTGTCATGACACGGCTGGAGTCGGATGGATCAGTTGAGGCTTCACTCCCGACCTCGCTCTCCTGTAGGGGAGTTGCCTCTCCTGGAGCTTCATCCTGGCTACCCCCATCTATGTTTTGAAGGACACCTTCATCTTAGGGAAAAGTATCCGCGAGGGCCTGATTACCCCCAATTCTGTCTTGGAGGACTCATTCGTCTTTGAGACGCAGATCCACAGGGGCTAGACCACCCTCAGCTGTATTCAGGAGGCTGACATTGTCTCCAGGATGAAGATCCACCCCAGCTATGCTCTGGAGGACATCTTCGTCTTCAGAAGGAGAATCGACAAGGGCTTGACTACCCCTAGCTTCCTCCAAGATCTTCTTCCTCCCCCAAGTGCTTTCGAACACTCCAGAAGACGAGACAATTGTCTTGGTCTTCCTCGGCTGGCTCTTGGATAAGGACGAGAAATTGCCAGTCCCCTTTCGGGCGGATGAGGAGTTAGAGATTACGTTGCATGAAGCAACTTTGAGTTCTGGCTCCTCTTCTATTGACACCTTCTTCCCGAGGTGACGTCGGAGGCGTGTTGATGATTGCAGCCGCTGGAATACCGACTGTCTTGGTGGAACTGCTGCCGTGCAACAGCAGTTGATGGTGACCATAGCACAGGTGTGCCCTGTGAGGGGTGTATTGTGCTTGTCAGTCGACTCTTCTGATCGGCGTTTGTGAGTGATCACGTTACGCAGATCATTGGAGGAGAGTGCCACCTTCGCACCCCTTCAGGCACATGGTAAGGCCAAGCGCCGGGATGGTCAAGTGAATGCTGCATCCCTGATCCAACACCAAACAAGTGCTCATATCAGTAGTGGGGGAACAATATTTACAGTGACTTGAACGAACCTCAGACGCACAACCAGAGGAGGTACGGGGGTTTAAGTCCACAGGGTTTGCCTTGCTCGACTCGATTGTGAACGCAACAGATGCGGCCAAGTGAGACAAGGACTTTGAAGGTCGACTCATTTCCGGTACAGAAGTACCCGAGTCGACCTTATACAGCTTACCATCAGCAGCGCGCATGATTGTGAGCGCAAGCTTCTGATTTGCTGCCGATATAGCACGTTTGAGGCGCATGGCCCGTGCTGCCCTGGACTTCTTCGTACCAGCCCGCTGGGGCACATAGTACTCAGAGTCTAAATTCTTCTTGCCACTACAGTGAGTGAGTCTGTCAAAGACAGAGACCTTCTGCGGCGCATTAGAGGTGATGCACGGGGCATTAGCTACGCCCCTGCTCCTCGACGCATCTTTCTCGCCTGAGAGGGAGATGGCTGGAGAATGTGGTCAGCCGCACGTTTTTTCGAGAGATGCGCTGCACCGGTGGGCGTATCTTGGTTGCTGAGGACGTCAACAGGAAGGGAAGGCTGCATTAGCGCATCCCCTTCGGTGGTGGTGCCAGAGGCGTCGACCTTGCACACCCAGACTTGGCGAGTCTTCTTCGACTTCGGCAGCCGCTTCGAAGGACTCACACTGCCTTCAGAGATGAACTCCTCGTACGCCTGTTGATTGAGGCATACGACCAGCGTCTTATGGGAGGAGCCCACATTCACGCCGTCGGTTTACGACACAGCTTTCTCGGTAGAGAAGAAAGAGGTCCCCAGCAGAGTCGCCAGCTTGTTTGCCATTAAAATCTTTTGGTGTAATTTTAATACAAACAGAACAGTGTTACAGTGTAGGACTTAGACATAGTCCTAGAAGTATACTTTTGTTTATCTGGGTCCCTTGTGCCGATAGAGCGAGTAGTAATACGTTGACTCCGTTGACGATCTGACGACGGTTCTCGGTTCTCTGAAGGTTTGAGTTGCTCTGGGTACTGGTGCTTGCGGAGAGGAAGAAGACATTGAGTGTCTGTATCTACCTCTCTGTATATCGGTGGTTGTGCGACGTATGTTGATCTCTGTCTCTGTGTGTGTGTATGTGTCTTTTCTAGATGGAGATGATCCCTCTATTTATAGCTTTGCAGGTTGGCTGCTCATGCGCGCATGTAGGATGTTCCTGTACGCGGGGACGCCACGTGGTAGTTACTGATGGGGGTGCATGGGCGATGCGCTCTGATTGAGGAGTTGAACCCTTCTTGTTGCTGTCGTAGGCTGTGGCAGAGCTGACACGTAGCAATGGAGAAGATCTTTCAGTTGCTGAGATCTTAGGTGATTAGCACCCCTTCATAGACTGAATCAAGTCAAAGGATACGTGTCGTAGGTCCATGGCTTGAAGATCTCGGATTTGATGGGGTGATCTGATAGGATGCGCCTGGGATTGGGCGTATGAGGAGACTTTACCTCGCAACCTTTAGGAGTCACAAACCAGTTAGGGCGCATGGCTTTTGAAGCGCATGCGGTGGCTTTAGTAGTGACTTTACTTGTCTTTAGGGATCAGAGAAAAGTCTGAGGCACACGGCTTTTGAGACGTATGCAGAGATTTGGGCGCATGGCTGCAGAGGCGCATGCGAAATGGTTGGACGGCCACGTGGCTTGTAACCGCCGGAGGGGAGTAATGATGATGCTGACGTCGGCGACGCTTCATTTTCTGAAAAAGCTGTCAACTGTTCAGTCCTCGGGGGACGTGCTGCCAACTCTGTCAGACTTCAGCATTTAATGTTCTATGACAGGTGATAGGTTGTTGAGTGGGTGCATCGATCAGCGTTCCACTAGGCGCATGGGGATGCATAGGGACGCATCCTTATGAGGTTTGATGGGCGCGTCAGTATGATGCACGGTCTGGCCGGCGCATTCGCTTTATATGACACGCCTTTATGGGCCCGACTGTTACGTTTTTCGAGTGCTTTAAATAGCCATTCTTGACTTGGCTGAATTCGAAGCGTCAGGTTCATCACCGTTAATACAAATTTATTGTACGGGATTCGGAGAGCCGGCCACTTGGCGCATGGATTTGATTTGTCCGGCCTATAAATAGTGGCATTGAGAGGGTTTGCTTCTCGTTCTTTCACGTCCTCCCGAAAATGAACTTGTTTGCTCGAGCTCATCTTGTTGACGAGATGCTTCTGAAGGTGAAGTTACGACGCATTATCTTTATTGATGCACTTGAAGGTGACTGTTACATCCAAAAGTCGGAGTCGAGGGCTTCTGAGGCAGGCAAAAGGTGCCTGTTGCATCCAAAGATCGGGATGCTCGAGCCCCGTCTCCGTTATGCTGGAAGAGCCACAGATCGGAATTGCGGTGCTGCGGCTTTGGAGGCTCTTTCTTCTGTCAGAGTAGGTGTTGCCCATTCTGGTTGTGTTGAAAGCTGCTCCTTTAGCCGCTAGTTGATTTGCAGTGCTCTTCTCTTCCTTGGTTTGAAGAGATCCTCCTCCAGCTAGAGGGTTGATTGTTACCCTCGTTCTGCTCAATAAATGCTTTATTAGTCGAAGTATTTGATGGCGCATATGCTGACACTTCATGATACGTCTGACTGGGACTCTGAAGGGTGGCACATAACTGAGCTGCTGAAGGGATGCACATAACTAAGCCGATGAAGGGATACACATAACTGAGGATGCACATAACTGAGCTGCTGAAGGGATGCGCCCGTCTGAGAGCGCATGGCGAGATGTGCCTGTTTGAGGGCGCATGATGGTTGCTGCGTCTAGCTGTAGACTTAGGATCTTTTTTTGTAGAAATTCTCCTTTGTACAGCTTATTTTAAGACATGTAACAGACTTTTATATGAAATAAAAATCTTCTTTTAATGTCTATGCTTTGCTGTGCCAAGTACTTCACCTGAGTTCCCTGGCGCATGTGATGTTAAGCGCATAGGATTTCTGGTCCTGAAATTCCATGCTTCTACAATCCCTAGCTCTTTAAAATTGAGGACTGCTGCCAAAGGGAAGAATACAAGGACTTATGTTCTATCGTACTACCCTTGGGGTTCGTATTTTTTTACTGAGTGGCAACGTCATGTTGTCGGTGAAACTATACGAACTCCGGCGGTGGAGATGTGGGATTGTAGTGAGGATTATATGGAGTATTACGTGGATGTCGGATATGGTATGATGTTGAATCCTGATAAGTGAAGTGCTAAAGTGCCGGTAGCAGCCCCTCTACCATCCAAGTCAGTACTATATGATGCACTGCAGAAGATGGTAAGTGTCGTTAACCCAGTCTTCTAGGTAAAGTGTCGGTACCTAAATTTATAATTTTTATTCATGCATACAGGCTTCGAAAGTTAAGAAATTAGGAAAAAGTTTGATCATGTGCATGGGCAAGAATTACAAAGATGTTGGCCTCCAGATGCAAAACATCGTAGCTGATTATCTATTTCACGAAGATGAGCGACGCACGAAGATGCATCATGACCAAGAATGACTCTGTGATTTATAACACTTGACTGACTATGTGATTTGTATCTGAATACTCTGTAATCACTAGAATGACTATGTGATTTATATCTGAATACTTTGTGATTTGTATCTCTTATTATGTACCCTATTCGTGTGTGTGACTTATTGAGCCTCAAGTGGCCTTATTGAATATCTTGGGCTGAGTATCATTATTGACTGTGTATCTTAGGCTGAGTATCAGCATGGACTGCCCAGTTCATGGGCAGTCCATCTCACATCAAGTATTGATGTGGACTGTCAAGTTTCCTAGCAGTCCACATCAATATGTGGACTGCCAGGAAACTGGACAATCTAACTCAGAACTTGCTGTGAGTTGGACTGCCTACATCAATATGTGGACTGCCAGAAAACTGGGCAGTCTAACTCAGAACTTGTTGTGAGTTAGACTGCCCAGTTTTCTGGCAGTCCACATCAATATGTGGACTGCCAGGAAACTGGGCAGTCCAACTCACAACAAGTTCTGAGTTGGACTGCCCAGTTTCCTGGCAGTCCATATATTGATGTGGACTACCAAGAAACTGGACAGTCCACATCAATACTTGCTATGAGTTGGACTATCCAGGAACTGGGCAGTCCATGCTGATACTCAGTCAATAATGATACTAATTATGTGATACTCAAGTGACAAAATGTGATATATTGCACAGTCATATATTACACAATCATAAGAGATACTCAAAATGTGATACTCAAGTGACAATAAGAGATACTCATATATTTTTTCCATTCTTCTATGCAAAATGTTACAAAATGTGATATAGGCATGAAGAAGTTTCATCTGTGGCATGGAAAAGAAATCATCATGAATGTCCACTATAGGCATGATCGACAGCTGTCTCCAAAGTTGATCAACAACCACTATTGGAATAGGTCTACATTGACGTCGATATTCGTTGATCTCGTGTGCACAAGGGAGGTCGAGAGAATGTCGATATGTACAACCACATACTTCGGTATCGAACTCGACAGAATTCGCACGACCAATCTCAGGAAGTAGTAAATTCAATGCAGAGTGGGACACTACATGGATTAAATCAGACAAGAGAAGTTCTTTCTTATGTTGGTGCATCACAATATTGAGGCTCATCTCAAATGAAGCCTTTATCTCGTTCACGATCGAATTGGTCATTTGATTGATTGTTTTCCAAACTGACACAAAATCTTCGACCGATGAATGCAGATGTCTTTTCAGTCTTGAATGTGATCCTTCGGCACGGTTGGTAGTGGTCGTGCCGTAATGTTTCACTGTATTCATTCATGCCAAGACAAAAATTTCTTTATATGGATCAAGCCATGTGTCTTTCATATAAGATGTACATGCCGGGTTGCTCTTTTTCACTGCTCTTTAAAGATGTACCATGCTGCATCGAAAGTTTTCTTAGTACTTGCTCGCCATACAAGGGTCCAATCTCTGTAAAATTCTTCGAAGCGTTCCATGTCGACTTTGCCATCTACTTTTTTGAACTTTATCTTGCATTGTGCTTGAATATTTCAATTTACATGCCAAGTGTATAATAATCTATGAGCATGAGGAAATACGATATCAATAGCATTCATCAATACATATTTTCGGTCGGTGACAAAAACAGACGGCTCTCTGTGTCCAGTGTAAAGTGACTTCAACTTTTTCAAAGCCCATGTATATGTTTGCTATGAAATATAAAAGAACAGAACAATTATCCGAGGACCGGACTTTTACTTCACAATACAAACTCGCTTGTACAAAGAAAGCCTAGGGACGAAAGCCTAGGTACAGCAATCTAAGTACAATTATTTATTTTAGATTCTGGGGGTGACGATAGAGGCTCGAAAAAGTGACGGCCGCTCTGCCTTACTCCTTGGACGATCGGGTGCAGCTTTGGCTCTGTAGAAGAACTGATTGGCATTGGTGAAGAAATGCTCTCCTTTTGATCTCTGTATATTCTCTCTCTGGCTCTCTAGATCTATGGCTCTCTCTTTTTTTTATCAGAGAATCTCCTCTTTTTTCGCAAGAAAATGGCACCTTGCTATTTATAAGAGTGGAGGGCATCACTAGGATTTGCAATGATTGCCCATTCTTGAAAGTCGGCGGTTAAGGATCACTGAATTTGGGTCGTTCATCTTGAATATAAGATATTTGAGCAATTAATGTGATTGCATCAAATCTTTTGTGGATAATTAATGATGATTGACATAAATCCTCCTAATTTGTCATGCCAATCTCGGATTTCCTGCCACGTGTCATTGATTTGCTTGATTATGAATGATCTGATTTGATCCCAATATTTTATTGGGATTTATTGATGGATTTCGATCAATTTGATGCCACGTGTCTTAACCGTGAGCCATTGAAAAAATCTGAGCCGCATGAGGATTGCTCCTTATTGAGCCGCATAAGGCTGGCCACGTGTCAAGGCTGCTTGGGAGTGGCTCCTGAACATTTGAACCATATGGTGATGATCTGAGCCGCATGAGCGTAGGCGACCGCATAATGGGTAGCTTCTTCGTGAGTCGCATGGAGATAGTCCTCGTAAGCCGCATGGGGTAACCTCTGCTTGAGCCGCATAAGACAGCTTCGGCCTGAGCCGTATGGGACAGCTTCGGCCTGAGCCGCATGGGGTGGTCTCTACTCGAGCCGTATGAGACTGTCCACGTGTCAAGGCCGCCTGACAGTTTCTGGATCTCGGAGGATCGTATCAGAGATTTCTTTCGTTTTTCTAGGAGTCCGCCATTATGAGGGAGTCATAATTGTTTGTTTGTGTCAGAACTGTCATATTGTCAGAGCTGTCAGCCGTCAAGGCATTTAATGCAGTATAGGTCAAAGGGAAGAGCCGTTTGCAGGCCACGTGGCTCCTTTCTGAGCCGTATGAAATTTATTCGAACCGCATAGACGCTTGAACCGCATGGATCCCTGAGCCGCATGGGGCTCCCTGGCCGCATGGATCTTTCTTTATTCTTTTCCATGCTTCTACAAGACCCCCTTCAAAGTTTTTAATTTGTAAAATTGAAATACTTTGAATAAGAAGCATGGCTATGCATAAACTCTCCTGGCCGCATATGATGTCTTGGCCGCATGGATGTCTCGGCCGCATGGATGTCTCAGCCGCATGGACTTTCGGGCTGCATAGGCTGTTCTGGCCGCATGAGCTCCTCGCCATGTCATCCTGCCACGTGTGGAAATCTTTTGCATTAAATGCTGTTGATCTGCTGTCAGTTTTAAGGCCACTTTTCGGGGCAGGATCCCAGGAGTTTGGCCTTCATTTTAGGCGGCTCGCCTCGATAACCGAAGAGTCAGTTTTTTATACTGTACGGGAATCGAAACGCCCTGCTTTTGTTTATAAATAGGGACGAGTTCAGTCGGAGTGATTTCTTTACTTTCTCTTTCGTCTCCAAATCTTGATGTCTCAACTTTCTTTCCTTATCTCCCTTCTCCGACCGTCGAAAATGGCCCCCAACTCTTCCAAGGTCGCCTCTGCTGCTGCAAAGGACAAGAAAGCGGCTTCTTCGTCGGCCGCCGTGCCCGAAGTGCACCCGGACGTCCACCCTGCTTTCAAGGGTATGGATTGAATTTGAATACTTTGAACCCTAAGGACCCATGGCTCTGTTGCATAATTTGTGCACAAGCCTTCATCCTTCTTCTTCATTGAACCGCCCAAGTTCGATCATGATGGAGCCGCATATGTTGTATGGGCCGCATGACCCTCTCATATCCGAGCCGCATAGGGCATGCCCGGTGTTTGAGCCGCATGAGAAGGATTTGAGCTGCAGGAGCATTTCTAGATTTGAACCGCATGAAGCCTCCTTTGAACGGGACCACATATGTTCCTGACAAACTGGACCGCATAGAATTTTGCTAAGTCGTGCCGCATAAGCTCTTCTGCTAGATAGAACCGCATACGTTCAACAGAACCGCATAAGCTATCGACTCAGTGTCATATGGAACTCCCAACTGAATTGGGCCGCATGAGGCTGTGTTGACCCGAGCCGCATAGGCTCTTTTGAAGCTGTGCCGCATGAAACCCAGCTGAATTGGGTCGCATAAGGCTTCGTTGATCCGAGCCGCATAGGCTCATAGAAACTTCTTTTTGAGAAACTTTAAGTGGTTTCGTTTTAACCATCTTTTAATCCTATTTCTTTTGTCCTTTTCCAGTGAACCTCCCAACCAACCCGGCAGGAGAGCTTCTGGTGGTTTCAGCTCAATTTGCCGTGGGTGTGCGGGTCGACGGCTTAATTCGACATATGACGGATCAGCTTCCCACCGATGAGCCTTTGGAGAGGGTGGCTGCCATCAACAACCAGCCTTTCCACTTTCTTTGTACTATGATGAATTCGGGGAGACTGGACGGAGAATATCTGAAACCAACTTTTCTCTTTGGAGATGCTTTATCCATAAAGAATTCCCGAGTGCTGGACGTTTCTGAGAACTGGGACTTTACTGTGGATGGGGTGGAGATCCATATTCCCGAGATGGAACGGCATTTTTCCCTCTCGTGGTTTAATATGGTACCGTTGAGCAGGAAAATGGTGGGCTTCCTAACTCCAACCCAATCGGGGATGTTCATAGGCAATATCCACTATAATATGAGTATTAGGTCAGCATGTGCGAGCAGGGAGTCGGTCAGTCGGAGTGTGATGGGGCTGATTTTGGGTACTTTTATAAATGTGTCTGGTCCCAACTTTACTTTTACTCGAGCTGATACCCTCCTGAATCAGCTCGCTCGCAAGGGGTCTTATCCTGTGGGCTGGTTGTCGCTGCTGAATTGGATAAACCCTATTCCTACATGGGCCAATCTAACCTCATGGATCTTGTGGAAATACGAGGAATTCCTTTGGGAGATTGACCTTTACTACGCCATCCGGGGCACCTGTTACGGGTTACCCATTAACAAGCCGTTGTTCATGGCCCTTTTGGAGATGTGTAACCGGCGTACGGGAACTTTCTTCGCGCCCGAAGGGGAGTTGGGACTTGCTCTCCACGAAATGCATGTTGTTTCTAAGCTGCCGTGGGGGGGACGAGGCCTTTGAAGTATACACCCCGACGAACGAGGAATTCGATCACCTGGATCGACGATTCCCGGGTTTCGTCATTGTGTACCGGGAACTGTTGTGCCACCATAGTATCTGTCACCAGACTGCTATCAAGAAGAATAATAGCTCAGAAGGGAACGCCCCCTATACTACGTCTTGGGTCTCGTATCTCTTCCAATTCAGTCCCTCTGGCCGGGTTTCTTCTCGAGGTCCTCAGTCCCAGGAGGAGATAAGTCACTTGATGTCGACTGCCAAGAAGTCGAGGTCCACCAGAGACAGATTTGGGAGTCGTACTGACTCCTTCAGCTATTTCCACCACGGTACCCGGCAGATGTCTGAGAAGGCACTTTTGGCCGGATTTTTGATGGTGTGGCTGCAAAATTGTGTAGTCTCGGGAGGAGCAGGTTCTATCGAGAGGATCAGTCGTAATTTCATCCTTCCGACTGTGAAGTTAGTTTTGCGAGTCCGGCTAGCTCTCCTCCCGGCCATGGTGTGCAGCATACGCCGTGGCCTTCGCACTTTCACATCCAAGGTTATTGCCCGCGATGTGACAAAAGATTTTGAACGGACTGAGCTGCCCTATCATTATCTGATGGGGTGGCTGTTGATGCATTATTCGTCTTTGATGAGACCGGGCTCTGAAGACGGCGTAACTGATGACGACGCTTTTATCTTCCGCTATCGTAATGAGTCTTGGAAATTCGAGACCATGCGTGCTTGCCAGATGGCACTGGCGAGGGCAAATATGTACAACATTTTCGTATCTGTCCCTCGTTTTACTGTTGAGGAAATAGCGGTTGTCCATCTCGACGGTATTGGGCCCCCTCAACTTCTGGACGGCCAGATGCTTTTGTGGCTGCGTAACATTCGTCCCGCTTATCTGGTGTATCGCAACCGTAATACTGTCTTTCTGGAGCCTTATCTGCCTAGCAGGTTTGCCCGGCAGTTTGGATACAGTCAGCTTTTTCTAGACAGTCCTAGCTCTTGTCTGGGTTTTGAAGGTAGCCTTCTTGACGGCATCAGGGCCTGGCAATACTGTGATACATTCCATACCCGTACCATTTTCTCAGTCCCTGCTATTAAGGCATCAGTAGAGATCTTGTATATGGCGGCTCTGTACCACGTCATAGCGAACAAGCCCCCTGTCGATTTTAATCCGGGTGCCAGTTTTATTGTTGGTACCGGCCTGGATGAGAGTTCCCAAGGGGCCAAGACGAGGAAGAGGAAGAATAGAGTCGAAGTGCCAGATTTGGACTCCGCTATTGCAGATAATGAAGGCGACGAGCATGATGGGGATGACTCTTCCCTTTCGGTGGCAGATGTAGGGGCAGATCAGCCGCCTATTTTGCCAGATGAGATGGTGGTAGATCAGCCATCCGTTGCGCCCGGTCCTGCACGAAAGCGTAGCAGGCAAATTTTTCCTGTTGGCGGTATTCCTCGATCTTGGAAACTGGCTGTGACCAGACACCGCGGGCTAACTATAAAGGAAAGAGGCGAGGAAGTTGACCCTGCATCAGAGGTAAATAAGTTACTACCGGTTCTTCTTTTCTTCTAGCTTTGATTTTAATCATCTTTCTTCCCTCTTGTAGGCGTCAGAAGAAGAGGACTCTCAAGTTGCCGAGGTCGTGACTCGGGATGACGGGGGCTCCGGTGAGCCTGTCCCTAAAATTGTTGAATTCCATCAAGATGATGCTGATCGAGTTGCCTCTCCCTCCGAGGTGGCTGGGACAGAGGAGCCGGCCGAATTTAATTTGGAGATCGCGGGTGAGGAGACCATGCCAGCTGCAAATGAGCTGCAGCCTCCATGCTCCTCTCCTGGTAAAATAAGCCGAATCTTGACTTGCGAGGAGGCCTATCTGCTCTATCATCACATCCTTCGGGTCACGTCGACTGATCGTTGTTATGGACATACAGGTCCTGCCTCTCCAATGCCGAGGATGGACATTATTGAGACAAATTCTGCCGAAGGGGCACTGACGGAGAGGAACGTACCCCCTCCCCTTCCGGCTCGTCTTGATGGGCCTCCTGCGGGCTCGGGTTCGGCAAGTCCGGTGATGGGACAGCCGGGGCAGGGGACGATGGTCCTTGTGTCTTCCTCTGCTCGGGCTGCTTCGGGAGTCGACTTCTCCGCCCTGCCAAGTGTCCAGGCTCTCCGGGTGGCAGAGGAAGAGTTAGCCGCTATCCGTGCATCGTTTTGTTCGGAAGTTGCCTCCCTGGTGGCAAGTTCTAGCACAACTCCTTCGATGTTACCGGTCACGCTTCCTCTGACGCCGTCCTCTACAGAGGTCCTGGACGAAGCGTTACAGGATGTGGTCGACAGCTTTTATCGTCACTTAAAAAGGGGGATAGAAGCTGCTGTGGAAAGAGGGACCTCTTTCGTCTTGGCCCGGCAGTGCGCCCAGGGTCAAATTGATATCCTTAAGGCCCTTCCCGGTGGGGCAGGGGTGGCTGCTCTTCTGGAGACGAAATTGCTGGAGACTGATCAGCTGGTGGCCCAGCTCCAGGTACTGCGACAGGCTGATCTGCCTGCTGCTATAGATCAGGAGTGCGGTTCACTCATAACTGCTATAGAGAAGGCGAGGGCTGCTCTCCGTGCTCTGTCTGATCGATATGATCAATTGAGCCATGAGAGTGAAGATGTTACGGCTCGGGAAGCGACTGCCTCCTGCGGGATTACTGACACATGAAAGAAGATCCTTGAGCTCCAGAGGAAGTTAACTTTCTTTGAGTCTGAGCTTGAGGCTGCCCGTATCGACAGAGGGCCAATTATCCAGGAGGCTGACAGAGTCAATCAAGCTTCGACTGACCTGAAAATGGCTCTGAAGAAGTTGGAAGATGACTGGCGGGCACTTATGGACCTGGATAATGGGGAGCGGTTGTCCCAGGAGGCTGAGCGCCGAGCTAGACAGAGGCTTGAGCGTGGTACTGCCTTGGTGAGAAACCGCCTCTTAGAATTGTGTAATGCCGAACTATCGGCCTTTCCTTCTTTTGTTTTCCTTTTCTTTTTTTTTGAGAGGGACATGGTCCCCAAAACATGTAATGCTTTTTCGACTTTCAAATAAAGAATACTTTCCATCCTACCCTTCATTTGTATTGTTTGTTGTGCCTGTGGTATTGTGGTGATGTTTGCCCCGCATGGGGGACTTGTCTGTGGACCTGTTACCCTTGGCATACCTTGGTTTTAGGTACGGGTAACAAGTTTGATTAGGGATACCCAGAACGGTTCCACAATAAGGTTGTCGTGGACGTTCCGAGTATCGGGAGAAAGAATGCCATGGAGCAGCTGGGCTCCCGGGGCATGATGAGGAATGATGGGCCTTTGCTGAAAA
This sequence comes from Iris pallida, assembly GCA_029216955.1. NCBI lineage: Eukaryota > Viridiplantae > Streptophyta > Magnoliopsida > Asparagales > Iridaceae > Iris > Iris pallida. The sequence goes on from JANAVB010020797.1 coordinate 4,916,846, forward strand.
ATTCAGCACAGGATATTTGTGGCCCTATTATCGTTGGCGTACCCTGGGTTAGGATACGGATAATAGGATGAAATAGAACCAACACACTTACACAGAGGTAATGAGGACATGGCAAGCATGAGGATTTTCTTACCGCGAAATCTTCCTACTCAGAGGTGATGAGGACATGGCAGGAGTGGACTCAACGGAACATATTTGTGGACCCATTATCCTTGGCGTACTCCGGTTGTGGGTACAGATAATAAGTCGAAAGGGAATCAACATACTTACTCAGAGGTAATGAGGACATGGCAAGCATGAGGGTTTCTTCGACGGAGCCTTCCCACTCAGAGGTAATGAGGACATGGCAGGAGTGGGCTCAATGAAGGGGGGTACGTAGAATGACTCAGAGGTAATGAGGACATGGAAGTTCTATGTAGAGGGGTGATTTGTTTTTGGCGGAATTGAGACGACTCAGAGGTAACATCGACATGGTCGTTTTGGAATTTTGTGGATCTGTTACCCTTTTTGTGCACTAGAAGTGCGGGTAGTGGATCATGATGAAGGAGCTCCTTCAGGAAGAAAGTTCAGAGGTATGGTCATACATAACTTTCCCCCGAAAGAGTGACCGGGATGTAAGTTCAGGGGTACCAGCGGGTACATAACTCGACAATCCGAGGATTTTGGAATCAAAGTGTAAGTTCAGAGGTACCAGCGGGTACATGACTCGATAATCTGGAATATTGTGAGAGTGAGTTCAGCGGTACCAGCGGGTACATAACTCGATGATCTGGAATATTGTGAAAGTGAGTTCAGCGGTACCAGCGGGTACATGACTCGATGATCGGAAATATTGTGAAAGTGAGTTCAGCGGTACCAGCGGGTACATGACTCGATGATCGGAAATATTGTGAAAGTGAGTTCAACGGTACCAGCGGGTACATGACTCTATGATCGGGAATATTGTGAAAGTGAGTTCAGCATACATGACTCGATGATCGGGATATGTCGTTTAGACATAGTATTTCTTCAGGAACTTGCCGTTGATGGGCAACATGAGCAAGTCTCCGTTTTGTTTTGCGAGGCGGTAAGCACCGTTGGAGAATACGGCCTCAATGATAAACGGTCCTTCCCATTTTGGCTGGAATTTGCCAACAGTTTTGTGAGTCAGGACCATCGGCCTCCGGACTGCCAGAACGAGATCGCCCACTTGGAATGTTCTGATTTTAATCTTCTTATTGAAGGCTCCAGAGATGCGTGCTTGGTACAGCTTCGAATGGCCAGGACGCCACTGTCGGATGTAGAAACTCGGATGGTTGGTAGATGAAGTTCGTGTGGACTTGGCAGGCTTTGTATTTTCTTGCATAGTCTATCGCATCTGCTACCATCGTGGGCCAGTAGTAACCCATTCGGCGAAGACGGTCTTGTAATTTGGGGCCAGGCTGATGGGCCCCGCAGACACCGTCATGAGCTTCGCGTACGGCTTCTTTGGCTTCTGCGTTTGACAGACATCGAAGCAATAACCCGTCGTAAGATCGCCGATACAGCATTTTCGTCTCTGTATCGTAGAAGAATCTAAGAGAACGCCTTCTGATGGAGGTAGCTTCCTTTAGGTTCTCGGGCAGGATGTCGTAGACTATGAAGTTTATGAATGGTTGTCTCCAGTCCTGTGCTTCGTCGATCGTTTGGACGGAATAACTCGCCATGACTTGAACTTTGTTCTTGGGACAGACCAGTTCGTGGCCTATCACGTCAACCAAATGATGAGTATAGTTCGGCACTGCTAGGGAAGCGGCAAGGCCTGCTAGGGCATCGGCTTCGATGTTCTGTAGTCTGGGAACATGCTCGATGAAGAATCCCTCAAATGATGAGATAATGTTGATCGCTATTTGGTGATAGGGGATCATGTCTTCGTGGCAGACTTCGTACGAGCCCCGGATCTGATTGACGATTAACTGCGAATCGTCGTATGCTTCAAGATATTCTACCCCCAGCTCTCTTGTAAGTTGGAGGCCGATGACCAAAGCGTTATACTCGGCCATATTATTAGAGCAAGGTTCCGTGAGGGAGTAAGTGCGATTGATCACTAATCCGGAAGGAGAAATCAGCACTACCCCGACTCCAACGACTATGTTCCCCTTGGTCCAGTTCTCGAAGCACCGTCAAAGAATATTTACCATATATCATCGTGGGAGGTCACATGTGAGTCGGCGACCTTATTTGGGATTCCTTCATATACTCTAGACGACTCCAAGCCTGGGTGGGCTACTAAAAAGTCTGCCAGAGCTTGACTAACAGCCTTTTGCAGGACGAAGACCATATGATAAGGAGACAACAATATTGCCCCTGTGGCGAGGCGGGAGCTGAGTGCCCCTGGTTTAGTCATGAGGACCCTGAGAGAGTTGACTCGTGAGATCACATGTATGGTTTGTCCTGTGACATAGTGTCGCATCTTTTGAATGGCGAACACCAGGGCGAGGCATTCCTTCTCCACAGTGGTGTATCGGTGCTCTGGCCCAATCATCATTCGGCTGAGGTAATATATAGCTTGTTCATGGCCTGCGTCGTTGTTTTGTGCCAGTAGAGCACCGAAGGAATGTTCCATTGCTCGTACGTAGAACAGGAATAGTTTTTCAGCAACCGGGGCCACCAGGACTGGAGGGTTCGACAAATATTCTTTGATGTTGTCGAAGGCATGTTGACATTCTTCATCCCATACGAACGAGACATCTTTCTTCATGAGGTGGGTGAATGGCCGACATCGCCCGGAGAGGTTAGAGATGAACCTCCTGATGTAAGCCAGCCTCCCCTGAAGGCCTCTGAGTTCACGGAGATTTCTCGGGGGACCCATCTCCATAATTGCCTTCGTCTTCTCTGGGTCTACATGAATTCCCTGTGCAGTAATAATAAAACCTAGGAATTTTCTGCTGGATACGCCCAAGAAGGATTTTGTGGGATTCATCTTCAGGTTGTGTGCTCGCATCAGGTCGAACACTATCCTCAGATCATGCAGGTGGTCTTCCTTATAGTGACTCTTGACGGCGATGTCATCAACATAGCACTCCACAGTCTTGCGCAAGTGGTCTCTGAAGATGATACTCATGGCTCTTTGATATGTGGCACCAGCATTCTTCAAACCAAAAGGCATGACAGTGTAGCAGTACATGCCAATCGGTGTTCGGAATGAGGTGTGCTTTTCGTCGTCAGGAGACATCTTGATTTGGTTGTACCCCGAGAAACCATCCATGAATGACATGCGTTCGAAGCCGCACGCGTTGTCAATCATGATGTCTGTGATAGGGAGGGGGAATTCATCTTTGGGACATGCCTCGTTCAGATTGCAGTAGTCGATGCAGATTCGAATCTTTCCATTCTTCTTGAGGACCGGTACTATGTTGGCGACCCAGTCAGGATGTTGTTCCTCACGAATGAAGCCACTGGCTATCAGTTTGTTGACTTCGGCTTCGATCGCATCCATGATGCCCGGGCGGAAGCGTCGTTGCTGTTGTTTGACAAGCTTCGTATCTGGCCGAATGTTGAGCTTGTGATGGGCAACTTCGGGGTTTAGTCCGGGCATGTCTTCATAGCTCCAGGCGAACACATTGTAGGGTGTGAAAATTATGACACGCTGATATAAGACTCAGCCAAAATCATACGCTCAAGGCTATACGCTCAGTCAAAGCCATACGCTCAAGATCATATGCTCAGCCAAGGCCATACGCTCATCTAAAGGCCGTACGCTCAGTGAATATTTTATTATTTCCTGAGATGACAGCATAGCATGTATTTAATGAAGGATGAATCTGACACTTCGTCTTTCGTGCAAAGACAGCTGTCCTATGAAGATTAGCCGTCGTATAAGTTTTCGAGAAAAGATTTTGTCTCTTACGAGGACAGCTCAGCAGCCATCATAAATGCACAGCCATCATTACTGTCATTTCTGACAGTCTGTCAGCCATCATATCTGCAGCACGACGCTCGAGAGATATTTGTCAGTATTTGAAGATATGGTGTATTTGAGAAGATTGAGGACAGCCACGTGTCTACTCCCTCATTGCCCAGCCAAGTGAGCGTATGGACTTCATACGACTCCTTGCCAGCCAAGTGAGCGTATGGACTTCATACGACTCCTTGCCAGCCAAGTGAGCGTATGGACTTCATACGACTCCTTGCCAGCCAAGTGAGCGTATGGACTTCATACGACTCCTTGCCAGCCAACTGAGCGTATGGACTTCATACGACTCCTTGCCAGCCAAGTGAGTGTATGGACTTCATACGACTCCTTGCCATCCATGTGAGCGTATGGACTTCATACGACTCCTTGCCAGCCAAGTGAGCGTATGGACCTCATACGACTCCTTGCCAGCCAAGTGAGTGTATGGACCCCATATGACTCCTTATCAATAAAGTAAGCGTATCAGCCTTATATGGCTCTATGCTGTCCAAATCAGTGCTTGCAAGACATGTGCCTTCAAAAGCTAGCGTATGACTCTTCTTCAACAAAGACAGCGTATCACAGCTAAGGCATCCAGGATGACTTTCAACATACAGTCAACACACGTTCTCACGTGTCCTGTACTCGGTTACCCACTTATTCAGAAGTTATGCAACGTGGCATTCATGCCATCAATCTCTCCTAGATATACTCCACTACTTTCAACTGCACTCCAACGTGTCTCCACCAGAATTTGCCACGCGTCCCTGCAGTTATGCACACGTCAAGTAACTGACTGAGCGTATGCTTCAGAACAGTTATCTAGAACTCTATAAAAGAGAGTTTCTTCATCTTTATCAGACACTACAATTAATTCAGAGAGAACAAAGAGATTGCCCAGTTGCTGTCCAAGTTCTTCAAAAGTTCGAGTTTTCTTCATCGCATCGTCCAAGGGATAAAGTAATCGTCTTCTAGATTAGATTCCTACAGTTGTAATTTTCTCAGATACAAAATAAATAAAGTGAATTTATTTATGGAAAACAAATTGGCAACTCTGCTGGGGAAAGCTGTCTCCTCCAATGAGATAGCAACAACTCAATGCGATACTTCGTCGATCGGCTCGATGAAGAAGACGATGGTTGTACAATTCGACCAATTTGCTTACGAAGAAATGCTCAAGGCGAAGGAGGGCCGAACTGCTTCCTCCGCTCTTCCTGCTGCCAAGAAGAAGGGACGCTCTGTCTATGTTCCTAAGTCTTCTTCGACAGCCCGAGACGCTTCTGTCACTTCTCACGCTGACAAGAATACGTCTTCAATTTTAACGAAGCATACTTCGGCTTCTCTGAACACGGCAACAGTGGCTTCTCCTAGTCACGCTAACAAATTGGGTTCTTTAACCAAGTCAGTGTATCCAAGGGAAACCATCTCTGGATATGTCAAAGTCTCTTCTCCTTCTACTCTTACGACAGCAGTCGGCTCTTTAGCCATTGATGAAGCTGTGCGTATGGTAGTCAAAGGACAGCGTACGACAAAGGCAGCGTACAAAAGCCAACAGCAGGCAGCGTACGCTAAGCCAAAGCCAGCGTATGCTAATAAAAAGGCAGCGTATGACCAGAAGTCCAAACTGAAGTCAGCGTATGCTAACAGATACAGTCCTTTGACTGTTTCTCAAAATCAGGCTGGGGGTTCTTTTCCACAGAACATACAAATGATTTCCCCACAACTTGCACATCTTGTACCAACCAAGGAGAAAGACTCTTTAGTCAACTCCTCTACTCCTAAGGTCTTTACCTCTGGAGTTAATTTGACTAGTACTTTTACTAGATCAAACAAAGGAAAATGCCTTTTGGCTAATTCCTCTCAAGATAGATTATTACCGACTCCTAGTCGGAATAATACCCATCTTCCTTCTCTCAAAATTTCTCGATTTGAGAAAGGCAAATTACAAGTATCCAAGACTGATACCAAAGTCATATCTCCTACGGATCTTCGTAGCAAGCTTAATCAGAATCATCTCAGTTCCACTTCTGGTATTAAGAAGCCTGATCAAACTGAGACAATTATACTAGACTCTGATGCAGAATATGCCAAGAACTATGTGGCTCAAATTAATCAGTCTTTATACACTCCAGAACCGAGAAGACAGAAGAACAAAAGACAAGTTTCTACACAGAAACTATCTTCAAGTACTTCCCAATCTATTCCTACAGATCTCCGGGAGTATTTGCAAAATAAACGGAGAATTGACACTCCATCTGGCCATGACATTGCTCATATTTGCTATAAAAAGCATGGTTGCAACTTCCAACCTCGGGTTGTAATTCAGTATTGTTGTTCACCAAAAAGACGATCTGTTTTCGAATGGATTTAATATGAACCAATATTGGATGAAGATGAACCTCTTTATGCTTCTGTCAACATGACTTCCAGGAATATTGGGGGTAGCATACGGTCTGATGCTATATCAGATTCTGAAGATGGTGTTTATCTCGGCACCCGATCCAGGACCAGAGCCTTGGCCAGGGTTTCTTCTTCTTCTCATCCAAGTGGTAATCCGGAGATCACAGAGGACTTCCTTGGAGAGTCCAATTTTCCAGTATTGACTCCTATAAATAGTCCCGGAAAAGATGTTGACTCACACAGCGATGATTCAGAACGGACTGTTTCATCATCTATTCCTCGAATGATTACCACTTACATGGTAGATGGCAATCATGAATCTTCAACTAGCACTGAAGCTCATGAGCAGAGGATTTCTTCCTTGGAACAACAGTTGCGAGCTATGGCAGATACATTGAATGTTATGCACACTCTTATGCAAGCTCAGCATCAAACTCAGCAAGTTCAACAAACAGTACCACCAGTAGTATTAAATGCTCCCGTTGCCCCAAATCTGGAACCTTCTACTATTCCGGGGGTACAATCTAATATTTCTGTACAAACCACTCCAAGTCAATCTGGAGCTGGAGGTGGTACATATGCTGCAGTTCCTCCTCCCAATTACACTCAACAAGTTACAACTCCACAATCCTCTGGAATTGTTACTGACGATTAAGGAATCTCCGAACTCAGTTCGAGGCATTCAAACAGAAGAATGGTTTACAAAGGTTAGGTATCAAGCAACCTTACCCGATAGAATGGAAGCAAGTATCATATCCTCCTAAATACAAGCCTCCGACTATCTCTTTCTTTGATGGAACTACCTCCCCAAGTCAGTTCATTAATCACTTTGAAGTAATGACTGATCAGTTGCAACCAAGCGATGCCCTCCTCACTCGGGTGTTCGTTGGATGTCTCAAAGGAACAGCTTATGAATGGTATAGAAGTCTCCCGGATGGGTGCATTACTTTATTTACCGGTTTCAAACAAATATTTCTTGAATAGTTCTATGAAGGACTCAATGACAAGACTATATCAGCCTTCATAAGAATTAAATAGAAAAATAATGAAACCACTGAGGACTTCATTGAAAGATTCAGAAGAGAAGCCCTTAAAATGCCTCTCGGAACTTTCGATGCTGTTACCATCGACACTTGCAAGTCGAATCTCTTACCAATCATCAGTATATGGACAGGGTCTACTCAGTTTCAAGATTGGCCTTCTTTCATCGTCAGTGCCAAGACTGCTGAAGTCAGTGCTGAGACCTTCAAAGGTCTGGGGGTACAAATGGCTCCCAAGGAATTAAATCAGAGTGCTAGCAATAATACTCGACCCAATAATCGCAAAGGGAAAGAAGCTCTTGAAGTTAATCTCCAGAGCAATAGTCAAGAGGTAAAGAATACCCAAGCTACTCCAGCTCCAACAAATCAACAACAGAGACCTCCTCGGCCGAAGGAAGAATATTCTTTCGACGATGACGATGTTCAGGGTATCTTTGAATGCTTGCTCAAAGGTAATAAAATACAATTGCCAGAAATTAAAAAGCTTGATGAAGCCAACAAGACAGATCATCCAAAATACTGTCCATATCATAGAATGCTGGGTCATACAATCCGGTCTTGCTATGTATTAAAAGGAAAGATCCAAGAGATGATTAAATCAGGAGCTGTGACACTGACACCCAAAGACAAGACAGTCACAGCAAATGTAATTTCAATGCAGTTCGGTGACTTCCCTCCTTTAATGGTGGAAAGTAGGATTGTTCCTATCCCCAAAGCAACTCTCGAAGTGGTGAACATCCCACCAGCACAGAATGAAGGACTTGTTTCTATCACAACTAAGAAGGGAGAGATCATGTGGATCCACCCGGATTTAATGACGGAGTTTGAGACGTCTTCCTCTTCTCCTCGGAAGCCTCCATTGTCTAAAAAGAAGCTCGAAAAGACTAAGTCATGCAATGTGACTTCTAGTTTCACACCCGATTTTTATCTAACCTCTAATTTCATCTTGGCAGGAAATTCACTCCCTACGGAGATAAAATCTGTACCTCAATCTGAAGATAGGTACAAGCCTGTATTTCATCTATACAGTTCACAATCTCGTGAATTAATGGCGAAGATGGGTTATGATCTAGCCACTGCTCCTGGTTTGAACTCAGGCAAAGGACTCTGAGCACCTTTAGCCATCACTATGAGACATAATCAATCTCGTGTTGGTCTCGGTTTCTGGAATGAAGCTCTTATCAAGCATAAAAGAACCAAGAGTAAGATGAAGAATTGTAACATGGTTTCCATAGATCCTGAACCAGAATCTGAAGTTGAAGTTCATGCTGGAACTCGATCAGAAAAAATATATCTGAAAGATTATGCTGACATTCCTGGAGAAACTCCTGATGTCCCTCCGGTTTCAGCTCCAACACCAGTCTCTACTGAAGAGCCTTCAAATGTTCCTGTTGAGACAGTTCCTTCTAAACCAACAGCAGCTGACAAAGGCAAACAACAAGTCTACTTCGACAAATCATTGAAGAAGTCATCTCCTACAGGACTTGAAAAGCCTTATAATTTTGATATATTGGCTCAATTAGCCAATACACCAGCTAAATTATCAATCTTTGAGCTCTTACGCCTCTCTAAAGAGACTCGAAAAACTCTGAGTGAAGCACTGCTGCAAGCAGAAACCTGCCTAACTCTCCTCAAGAAGTTGGAAACAGAACCTGTCTCTCATTGCCATAATGTTTTGGAATTAATTCCAAACATTACCTTTACGCAAGACGATATGCTGCTAGAGGATAATCGACACGACCGTCCTTTATATCATACAGGATATATTGATTCTATGAAGGTTGATCGTCTACTGATTGATCCAGGATCTACTCTCAGTATTATGTCGAAGGCTATGCTAGATGCACTGAAGATACCTGTGCATAGTCTTTCCAGCACTATCACTACCATCTTGGGATTCAATCAAGGAAAAAGTGAGCCTTTGGGCAAGATTCGCCTCAAATTTCAAATAGGTGATCTTCGCACTAAAGTTACTTTTTACATCATCGACAATCATGGTTGCTCATACAATGCTCTATTGGGGAGACCATTCTTGCATGAACATAATATCGTTCCTTCGACTCTTCATCAGTGCTTCAAATATGTTGATGATAATGGAGAAGTTCAAAAGGAGGTTGCCGATCTCTATCCATTCAAAGGAGTCGAAGCTTACTTCAATGACGCTCACATGTACAAAGATGAATACTCAAAAGTCTTGCAAGCTATGGATAATAATGATGAGATGTCAAAAGTCGATACCTTTGTTATTCCTGTAAAAGGGCGTATCACTCCTCCGCAGTCTGCCCAAGCTTCACAAAGTTCACTGATAATTCCTGTCAGTGGACGTACTACTTCATCATCAGCCCAAGCTTCACAAGGTTCACTGATAATTCCTGTCAGTGGACGTACTACTGTATCGTCTTCCCAAGCTCCACAAAGTTCGTTGATAATTCCAGTCAGTGGACGTACTACTTATCCACGATCTTCTTCAAGGGAGCTCACCTCTTCTGAGCCTTTTGTTATCGATCTTAATCGAAACAAAACTTCTGATCTCTCTTCTTCTTCCCCTTTTGTCATTAATTTGACTAAGTCTGATAAGGCTCAACCTTCTGTTGTAAATACAGTATCTAATATTAATGAAGCATCTCCTTTACAGTATATTGATGTCTGTAATCATGTACAAAGTTATTTACAATTGCTAGATAACTTAGAGCCACTAACTATAGGAGTTGTTCAAACTCTTCATACAGATGTATCATTAGAATCTATACAAAAATTGTACTTCGTGGTTCCTATTCGAAAGAAAGGAGAAAATCCAATATTCTTCTACAAAGGACCTCAGAATCCTTCTAATCTGGAAGAAGATGACAAAAACGACGATACTGGAAGGTTACAATTACGTCGCTACAGTCAACAGTCCAAAAATATCATCAAGAATATGGGTTATGACTTCAGAACTAGCCTCAATAATGGAAAAGGAAGAAGAATGCATGTTCGAATTCCTCCATTAAAATACGGAAGGACAAAATGTGGTTTGGGTTACATTGCTCCTACCTCCTTTATCAACATAGTCCATAAAGATTCAAAATTCGATGAAGACGAACGATCTGAAGATGAACGATCTGAGTCTTCCGATTCCATTTCTTGGGATTCTGACACAAGTATTGGCGATCTCCATCGCTCTATTCTATCCATCAATATGGTCTCTGTTGATGGCCCGCAAGAAAATGATGAAGATGAGGATGATTTTGAAATATCACCCGAATCAGAACAATGGGCTCAAAGATTAGACAATCAATGGAAATTCAGGTTCGAGCAGAGAGAACCTCCTACTGAAGATAAACTGATCCAAATTGATGTTGGGGAAGAAGGGTCCCCTAAACCAATATTCATCAGCGAAAATCTTTCAGAAACAGATAAACAAGACATGATCAAGCTTATTCATGAGTATATCGATGTCTTTGCCTGGAGTTACGAGGATATGCCAGGATTAGATCCAAAGATTGCAATGCACAAACTTAATATCATGCTAAATGCTAAACCAGTCAAACAACAACAGCGACGATTTCGTCCAGACATTATGGATGCAATTGAAGCTGAAGTCAACAAGCTTATGGCTTCCGAATTTATTCGAGAGGAACAACATCCTGAATGGGTGGCTAACATCGTTCCTGTCCTCAAAAAGACCGGCAAGATCCGAGTCTGTATAGACTTTCGTGATCTTAATGCAGCTTGTCCTAAAGATGAGTTTCCTCTTCCAATTACCGATGTCATGATCGATAACACATATGGTTTCGAACGAATGTCATTCATGGATGGATATTCGGGATACAATCAAATCAAAATATTTCCAGACGACAAGAGACATACTTCCTTCAGAACGCCGATCGGTACATACTGTTATACAGTGATGCCGTTTGGTCTCAAGAATGCAGGAGCAACATATCAGCGAGCAACGAGCACTATATTTCGTGAACATCTCCAAAAATAGTAGAATGCTATGTTGATGATATTGCAGTTAAAAGTCGATGAAAGGAGGATCATATCCAAGATTTGAAGACTATCTTTGATTTAATGCGTCAGCATCAACTTAAAATGAACCCTACTAAGTCCTTTCTGGGCATCTCTAGTGGCAAATTTCTCGGCTTCGTCATTACCGCTAAAGGTATACACGTGGATCCCGAGAAGATCAAAGTCATTCAAGAGATGCGTCCTCCACGCACCTTAAAAGAGCTACGAGGATTTCAAGGAAGAATTGCTTATATCAGGAGATTCATTTCCAACTTATCAGGACGCTGCAGACCATTCAACAAACTTCTGAAGAAAGGTGTATCTTTCGTCTGGAACAAAGAATGTCAAAAAGCATTTGACGATATCAAACAGTATCTCATGAACCCTCCGATTTTGGTACCTCCCGTCTCGGGAATACCATTCCTTCTATATGTTCGAGCCATGGATCATTCTCTTGGTGCATTACTCGCCCAGAAAAATAAAGATGGCCATGAACAGGCTATTTATTATCTCAGTCGCACGATGACAGGCGCTGAACCGCGTTATTCTCCAATCGAGAAAGAATGCCTAGCATTAATGTTTGCTGTTCAGAAAATGCGACATTATATTATCGGTCAAACGATTTACGTCATTTCCAGAGTGAATCCCATCAGGATTATGATGAAGAAACCCGGTATTCTCAACTCCAGACTAGCTAATTGGGGAATCTTGTTAGCTCAATACGACATGCATTATATTCCTCAAAAGTCAGTTAAAGGACAAGCTCTTGCTGATTTCCTGGCAGCTCATGCAGTTCCAGAAGATTCTAAATAATATGATGAGATTCCAGATGAAGTTCTGAATTCAAATCTGGTTTCTGAAGAAATTCCTACCTGGCGTCTATTCTTTGATGGAGCATCTAGAATAGGTCCTAACGGCGATATTGTCGCCGGAGTTGGGATTGTTCTCGTATCCCCAGAAGGATTAACTATTCAGAGGGTTTATTCTCTGGATCAATCATGTTCAAACAATGTAGCCGAATACAATGCATTGCTCATTGGTCTTCAACTTGCTAAACATCTAGATATTCAATATTTGGAAGTGTATGGAGACTCCAAGCTTATCATCAATCAGATCAGAGGAACGTATGAAGTTCGTCATCAAGATTTGATACCTTATTATCGAACAGCACTCTCTATGGCCTCATCCTTTGAAGATTTCTTTATTGAACATGTTCGACAAGACTATAATACAGAAGCTGATGCTTTGGCTAATCTTGCTGCTGTATTAGCCATACCAATCAGACGTCAGCAAGTGATTGTAGTTTATAACCGAGAACTATTCTACGTTGAGAATAATTTGGCTTTGGCTTTTCCTCATAATCCAGACAAAGATTCTCTCAACCTTGATGCTAGATCAAAGTTTGACAAAGTGTCCTCATCTTCTTCCGATTCTACTATGGAATATGTCTTTTCTAATGAAACAGAAGCCATAACTGAAGACTGGAGACGTCCGTTTCTAGACTTTGTACTATATGACATACTTTCCAATAATCCGAGTAAAGCAGCATTTATTCGGCGTCGATCTCTCAGATTCTATTATAATCATACTACGAAGACATTATATCGTCGGGCCTACGACGGTCTTCTCCTCCGATGTATCGCTGGTGAAGAAGCACAACAGATTGTCCGTGAAGCACATGATGGTGTTTGCGGAGCTCATCAACCGGATCCTAAACTTCAAGATCGTATCCGACGTATGGGTTATTATTGGCCCACGATGGTGGCTGACGCTATTCAATATGCTCGAAAATATTAAGCTTGCCAAATTCATGCAGACTTTATACATCAACCGTCAGAGTTCTTACACCCAACAGCGGCATCATGGCCCTTTGAAGCTTGGGGCATGGATGTCATTGGTCCTATTAACCCACCGTCATCAAAAGGACATCGGTTTATTCTAGCAATAACTGATTACTTTTCCAAATGGGCTGAAGCAATCCCGTTATCTGAAGTCAAAACTTCTAATGTTATTAACTTCGTCAAACATCATGTCATCTATCGATTTGGTGTTCCTCGGCGTATTATCCATGATAACGGACCGCAGTTCGTCAGTCAGAAATTTACTCGATTCTGCGACAATCATCGGATCTATAATTTAGCTTCTACAGCATATAATCCAGCAGCTAATGGATTGGCAGAAGCTTTCAATAAAATGATTATCAAACTCTTGAAAAAGTTTGTTTCTTCCAACAAACGCATCTGGAGCAAAAGCTTGGTGAATGTTTATGGGCCTACCGCACCACAGTTCGCAATGCGACCAGATGTACGCCTTTCTCTTTGGTATATGGGTGTGAAGCTGTTCTTCCCCTTGAGATCCAGATTCCTTCTCTGAGAATTGCAATCTCCAATGAACTTACAACAGAAAACAATGATCGTCTTCGACTTCAAGAATTGGAAGCTCTAGATGAAAAACGATTGTATGCTCAACAAAATATCGAGCTGTATCTGGCCTGAATCTCAAAAGTTTTTAACCGGAAAGTCAAAGTCAGAGCATATCAGAAGGGAGAACTAGTCCTTACTGTCAGACGTCCTATGACCATGACACATATGAGCAAAGGCAAATTTGACGCGAAATGGAAAGGCCCATTCGTAGTAAACAAAGTCTTCTCTAACGGAGCATACCAGCTTGCCTCTATGGATGGGAAAGTCACGATGATGCCTATCAATGGCAAATTCTTAAAGAAATATTATGTATAATATTTTCATCATTCCCCAGCAAATATAAAATCAAAGTTAATTCTTCTCTACAAAAGTTATCTCGATATCGTTATCCCCAGAGGAAACTGATATTCTACCATGTATCATTTTCCCAGAGAATTTGATATTTTGTCTTATTAGATCCCCAGTGGATTTAATAAAGATCTTGTATAGAAAATCATGTCCATATTACCTCTGAACTTTCTATCTCAGTATGTATCATATTTTTTTTTCTCTGAAAATGATATCTCGTCTTTTGATTTCCAAGTCCAAAGATCATGGAGAATAGAATCCAAAGATATCTTTATATCTGAATTCTGTTTTCTCTAATCAGTATTAAACTAAAATTATCTTTGGTTTAATATCATGATAGAGTTACAAAATTTATTTGTATATTCTATTTTATTGAAACATGTTATGTATTATTTACCTCTGAACATGTTTTCTACAAAAATATCATCCACAGAATTGAATCAAGTCAAAATATTCATTTCAATCAAAATCAAAACATTGATTACAAATGGGTATCAAAACTTCAATAAATGATAAATGTAAAAGATCTATTTAGGAGGAACAATTATCTTCTGAATACGAACGATTACATTATTTATCTTTTCTTCATGAGCTTTCTTGATTCGCTCTACTGTTTCAGCTCCAATCATCCGTTGGTCATATTCCACAATAATAGAGCTACGGCGATTGGTCTCTTCAATCTGATTGGTTTGCATCAATTCTTGCTCTTGCTGTAAAAGTTTACAGCGTTCAGCTTCAGATTTACGATCAGTAGCAATCTCTGATTGTTCCTTTTCCACGGAGACAATTTGCTCCTGAATACGAGCTAGCTCTTCCCTCAACTTTCTAAGCTCTTCAGCTTTTGACGCTTCATCTTTCTCTAGGCGCTCCATATTCTGACGAGTACTTATTATTTCTTCGTCTTTCACCATTAACTCTTTAGAAGACTGAGCGAGGAATTCTGTCAGAGCAATGTGTTGAGCTTGAGCTTCATTCTCCAATTGAGTAATCTCAGTTGCAGTCAGAGACTCAATATCCTCCTTTTTAATCTCCCAATATTTGTGGATATTTGCTTCTAAATCATTCAGGAGATGTTCAAAAAAGACACATTGGGTCTCATAACCAGCCTGTCTTAAAGCTGAAAGTGGAAAACTAGTCGTCTCTCGAAGATTCGAAAAGGGCATAGTCTCATCCTTCATAAGTCGTCTCGAGAATGTATCCAGATATAAATAAATAATATCTGAATACATCCCCATGATCTTTGCTATCCATGTGTCAAAACCAGAAGTCGCTGTAATAGTAGAGGAAGGAGCAGGAGGAGCCTCTATTCTGGGAGTTGAAGAGAGTGCTTTTGGAGAACTCGGCATATGTGAACTCCCCTCACCCACATCAGTTTGGACAAGTGGAGCTTGAGTAGAACTCATAGCCGGTGCAGTTCCTACAGCTGTTGGAATCAAAGAAGCATGATCAAAACTAAAAGACAATAAAGTAGAGACAAGACAAAACTTTGATGAATAAAATATTACCTGGAGCTGATTCATATTCAGTTTCCTTCGGATCATTCAGCTCGGCTCGTAGTTTGTTCAGAGTACTTTCTGACACGGGATTTATTTCACTGCTGCCCACCCCAGAAGTACTCGGAACTTGAACTTCTATATGCCTCTCCGGCTCTGGTGTCAACCCTGAGTGTTGACCAATGGTCTTCAGTACATCAATTGGAATTTTAGACGGTGATTCATCGTCTATCTCCATATCTTTTTCTCCAAAAGAATGAGACGACGGTTCATAGTCAACTTGTTTGCTCTCTGAAGCTTCAGCAATTGGTTCGAGAGAAGTGGCTTCCTTCACTGATTCTCTCGAAATCAGTAAGTCATTAGCTGTTTCAGTCTGATGCTCGGCCTTTACCGCAGGTTGACTAATTACCTGCACATCATCGGCCATTGGCGGAATCGATCCTATATCAGAAGGCATGGATGACCCAGCAGGTTCAGGAATATCTTCTTCAACAGGTTCTGTTTTTACAGAAAAATCCAAGGCAGCTTGTTTTTTGAAGCCAATCGTACAGCACGATCGGTGGGACTCTCTGCATCGAGACAAATTACGGATTTAGTTTTTGAAACTATCACTTTCCTTCCTATTCTTTTTGTAAATGGAACAGTAGGATAATTGTCTTTTGGATCACTACCTGCTTCATCAGCATCTCTGACTCGATTGGAAGCAGGAGAAGTCCCTGGAATGGTAATTCCTCCACGATTTCGAGTCTCTGCTCGAGTGACTCTTTTTGGGGCAGGCCCAGCAGCACCTTTGCCCCACTTTCTCTTTGGTGTATTGTCAGCAGATATACTTTCTTCAGCACTTCCGATGGGTACATGTAATGGTTGATGAAGGTCATCAGTGAAGAAAGTTTCTAAAACTTCATCATCAACTTCATCAGTAGCCAAAGGATCTTCTTGGTCATGGCAATCTCTAGGCAGAGCTGATTTAGTTGATTTCTTTTTAATATGAATAAAGCTTCTATCTAAGATGCTAAATTTTTCATCAAAAGTATTAGCTGATACATAGAACTTGGCGTAAGACGCCAATATTCTAGCTCCTCTCTGATAGGTGACTGGATCTGGCATGGAAAAGGTAGCCCCTGTACCTTTAGCAATGTAATATATCCAGGCTCTGGCACCATCAATCAACCCGCCTTGATAAGCAAAACACGTCGTTGCATTGCCCACATGCAACTGATCATAACCAAATTGCCGAGCAAACCTGCTCGGAAGATATGGTTCCAGATAAGTGATGTTGTCACGGCGGCAGATTAAATGAGATGGCCTGATCCTCTTCAGCCATTCATGTTGAATCTCATCCAATTCATTGCCACCAATGCCATCAATCAGCCTCCCAGGCATGGTTTCATAACCAACAGGTGGAGGAACACAAGTGAAGCTCCATAGTTCTCCCCTGTTTAATATAGTTCTACAATCTGTCAAAGTGTCATATTTCTACTTTGGTGTGTGTCTGTATCTTTCCAGAAAGGTGTCATCTGGTCTAGCCATCCCAGCATCCAGGAGAGATTCAAAATGCAGAAGCAGCCACCCAAATAAATATGTAAAGGGTATTTCTACCCGAGGAAAGGATGTAAGGCTCTTCCTTGCTAATTCGAACATTCTGTCTGTATATGCCCTTAATCCAGCATTCAGACGGCATGTTATTACTGTCAGTAAATCCATCTTATACCCAAAAACCAGACGGACTGCTGCGAAGACAACTCCTCTGTGCATCCTGTCTGCTGAACAGGTGCCAGGAACTACGAATTTTCTCAGCCAGAGAGATATAAATTCGGCCAGATGACCCTCAACAGATAATTCTCGGCTGCCCTGCTTAATATAGGTCTCAAACCTATCACCGGCTTTATAAGTGCCTTCGTCTTCCTCAATGACGATATCGTCATGAGTGGTGTCCCGGATGAGCCTGTCAATCTCAGCTTGATTCAGAGGTTTAAATTCACCGACATATTGTTCAGACTTCTTCTTCTTTTGAACTTCATCAGTACGGCCTTGAAATAAATAGGCCATCCATTTGGAAGAATAACAGTTGGAATCTCCTTCTCCACCTTGTCCTTTATAAAAAGCCTTATAAATACTGTAATGGCACATCAATTCTTCAAAGACATGAAGAACCAGTGGGTTGGCTTCGGAGATCTTATTCATTTCATCAACGAAAGGGATATACTCTTCATATGGCAAATCTGCTATTGGCAGCTGAGAAATATATGCCATTTCATGAAGGGCGAATCCCATCTCGCCTCTTGGGGTCATGAAGGTACCGGTACGGTAGTTATACCTCTCTGCTAACGCCAAGAACAAATCTGGGTTTGGCCTAAAACCATAAGCAATGCACTTAATGGCATCATATAGGCCTATCACTTGTAACTGTTCACCAAAATTCTTCAGAATCTATTTCACAAGAGCAGTCCATCTAGTATTCTCCGGATTTACTAGACCAGTCAGCCTCATAGACTGTTTTGGGTAGATGGCATTTTCCAGTTGAGCAAATTCATTTGCAAAAATTGGAACTCTGACTGGCTTCAGCAGTGCTGAGTCCTCAGGAGGGATGGTGGCAGGTAGCAGTCCTCGCAAAGCTGTAACATGTGGTTCAGTACCACTGCGGAATCTTTCTTGACGATATCCTATCCACCCAGCCTTTGCTTGTCGGGATGGAGTGATATCCCACTTCATTTGTCTTTGACAACTCGCATGAAATAAACGAGCTATGTTGATGCTTTTTGATAAACCAGTCAAATACATTGGCTGATTTACATCACCATCCCTATAATAACAGTATGATACTTTATCCAGAGCAGGCTGAGAGTTTATGTCAATAGCATCTCCGAAAAGAAATGCTGGCTTCAAGTGGATAACACCATCCACACTCTGTAAAGGCAGTCCACTCATCAGGTTCAGCAAAGTGTCATTTTCCTGATTGGTCAAAAGAGCTATTCTTGTAGAAGGTCTATCGAATTAGGGAAAATAAACATGTGATAGGTCACTGTTATAATTATTTCCTACACATCCTTCAAATTCTGCCTCCTGAGCTAGAATATCCACTGCAAAAGAAGAATAAGAAGTTAGAAATCTTCAACACAAAGAGATGGCAAAGTTTAACATACGCTCAGTTTTTACTAAGCGTATGACAGACTCAAAGTTCAACATACGCTCAGTTTTCCTTAAGCGTATGGCAGACTCAAAGTTCAGCATACGCTCAGTTTTCTTTAAGCGTATGGCAGACTCAAGGTTCAGCATACGCTCAGTTTTTCTTAAGCGTATGGCAGACTCAAGGTTCAGCATACGCTCAGTTTTCCTTAAGCGTATGGCAGACTCCAGGTTCAGCATACGCTCAGTTTTCCTTAAGCGTATGGCAGACTCAAAGTTCAGCATACGCTCAGTTTTCCTTAAGCGTATGGCAGACTCAAAAGTTCAGCATACGCTCAGTTTATCCTAAGCGTATGACAGATTTAGAGATCACTTTTTACGCTCAGTCTATCTTAAGTGAATGATTTTTTTAAAAAAATTCAGTTTATATTCAGTTTGAGCGTATCAGCGTATGGTTGACAAGATGATCATCAAAAACATACGCTAACACAGGAGTTAGCGTATCTCAGCGAGACAACTCGCCATAGCATATTCTTTCAAGACAGCGTATTTTGACATTTCTATCAAAAATACGCGTATCATACAGAATACGCTCCAAACATATTTTTCGTATAAACAAAAAAATATGGGATACGACTAAACCCTAAAGAGGGAAGCGTATTTTCTGACGTATTTGACCCTAAAAAGGGAATACGTTTTATGATTTTGTTCTAACCAGAGCCCTAAATAGGGGATAGTTACTGTTCATCATCATCATCCTCACCATAGAGAGGCTTCAATGGGCGTTCACTACGTCGAACGCGCTCATTGGTAGTCTTCTTAGCAGCGGTGGCTGCGGGCTGAAATGACTCCGCAGGAGCCTTCCCCTTTCCCTTCGCAACAGCATCAACCTTGGGCGCCATTGATAAAGCTTGAGTCGAAGAAGAAGAAGTTGAGTCTTGAGTTTCTTTTTCTCTCTCGAAGATGAATGCAAAAGTAAAGAAATAAATTAGGTTTTGGAAGACCTATTTATAGAAAAAAAGAAGAAGTTCAAACGGCGGATATTCTTTAAACAGAATCCCTAAAGATTTGCACTGATTTGAGGAAGATAACAAACTCATGCCAGCGTGTCAGGACTTATTCCCACTTTAAAGTTCAAAGTAATTTCGAACTTTTGAAATTCATAAAGTTCGAAAACTTTGAAGGGGGTCTTGTAGGGTGTGAAAATTATGACACGCTGACATAAGACTCAACCAAAATTATACGCTCAAGGCTATACGCTCAGTCAAAGCCATACGCTCAAGATCATACGCTCATCCAAGGCCATACGCTCATCTAAAGGTCGTAGGCTCAGTGAATATTTTATTATTTCCTGAGATGACAGCACAGCATGTATTTAATGAAGGATGAATCTGACACTTCGTCTTTCTTGCAAAGATAGCTGTCCTATGAAGATTAGCCGTCGTATAGGTTTTCGAAAAAAGATTTTGTCTCTTATGAGGACAGCTCAACAGCCATCATAAATGCACAGCCATCATTACTGTCATTTCTGACAGTCTGTCAGCCATCATATCTGCAGCACGACGCTCGAGAGATATTTGTCAGTATTTGAAGATATGGTGTATTTGAGAAGATTGAGGACAGCCACGTGTCTACTCCCTCATTGCCCAGCCAAGTGAGCATATGGACTTCATACGACTCCTTGCCAGCCAAGTGAGCGTATGAACTTCATACGACTCCTTGCCAGCCAAGTGAGCGTATGGACTTCATACGACTCCTTGCCAGCCAAGTGAGCGTATGGACTTCATACGACTCCTTGCCAGCCAAGTGAGCGTATGGACTTCATACGACTCCTTACCAGCCAAGTGAGCGTATGGACCTCATACGACTCCTTGCCAGCCAAGTGAGTGTATGGATCCCATACGACTCCTTATCAATAAAGTAAGCGTATCAGCCTTATATGGCTCTATGCTGTCCAAATCAGTGCTTGCAAGACATGTGCCTTCAAAAGCTAGCGTATGACTCTTTTTCAACAAAGACAGCGTATCACAGCTAAGGCATCCAGGATGACTTTCAACATACAGTCAACACACGTTCTCACGTGTCCTGTACTCGGTTACCCACTTATTCAGAAGTTATGCAACGTGGCATTCATGCCATCAATCTCTCCTAGATATATTCTACTACTTTCAACTGCACTCCAACGTGTCTCCACCAGAATTTGCCACGCGTCCCTGCAGTTATGCACACGTCAAGTAACTGACTGAGCGTATGCTTCAGAACAGTTATCTAGAACTCTATAAAAGAAAGTTTCTTCATCTTTATCAGACACTACAATTAATTCAGAGAGAACAGAGAGATTACCCAGTTGCTGTCCAAGTTCTTCAAAAGTTCGAGTTTTCTTCATCGCATCGTCCAAGGGATAAAGTAATCGTCTTCTAGATTAGATTCCTACAGTTGTAATTTTCTCAGATACAAAATAAATAAAGTGAATTTATTTATGGAAAACACACATCAATATATTCTTTGACAAGTTTCAGTAGCGATTCTCGCTCTTCGTCTGTTAGGCTTTTACTGACGAAGATTGGTTTTGGAGAAGATTCGCTGCCGAGATCGACCTGTATAACCTCGTCTTCGGTGGGAGGTTCTTTCTGTTCGAACCATTTTTCCTATTGTGCATCCAGCTGTTGGGCCCACGGCTCTAACTCGAGGATTTCAGGAATGTCTTCATCTTCTTCGTAGGCGTCTACGAATACCATATTGACTGACAGGGTTTGTCTGAATATGTCTCCAATGCTGGTATCCGAATCAGAAGTTGGTGACCCGGTTGAATATGAATGGCAGTCGCATTCCTCATCCGAACTTTCAGGGGTCGTGGTGGGCGTAACATACCCTAATTCACATCGGGTCTTGCTGTATTAGTCCTGTGGTTTGCTAGCCGGGACTGGTGGCTTCAAAGGCAATCGTCGACCGGTGCCGTGGTTTAAGCCTGGCGTAGTCTCCATGTCATATTCCTGTTTTTGTATGAGGTATTTGGATTGGGGGCTATAAAGTTACAGAGGCAGTCTCCCGACATCTGGTTCGTGATCGACCTTCTCTATGGTGAAAGGTTGTGGGTCGTCTTTCCGACCGAAGATGATTAGATGGTCCCCTCCCTCGATTATGCGATAAGCGTCTTCCACTAGTGTAAGCTGGTTTGCAGTGTAAACATTTGTCACCTATGTGTGTA
Source organism: Iris pallida (assembly GCA_029216955.1). Lineage (NCBI taxonomy): Eukaryota > Viridiplantae > Streptophyta > Magnoliopsida > Asparagales > Iridaceae > Iris > Iris pallida. The sequence goes on from JANAVB010020797.1 coordinate 4,938,787, forward strand.
GGTGAGTGCCTATACCGTGTTCCATAGCATACATTGTACAAAGCTTATTAAGCTCGAGGTAGTTCAAAGATAGGCCTTTATTGATGAAGTAAGGTATCTTTTCTAGCGGGATTACATCATCTGCGGATGAAACATCAGTGTAGGCAGCCACATACTTGGCCAGCTCCGGTTCTTCTTCGGTCACCCCTGTATAAATGAGGACTGAGAGAATGACCTGGGCAGCTTGATCATCAAGGGTTCTGTTGGTGGAGCCGAGCGTGGAGTTGTTGGCAAACTAGCGACCCCCAGTTTGGTACTCGATGTTGGGCGGGGAGTAGTTGGCTCGCTAGCGACCCCCAGTTTGGTACTCGATGCTAGGCGGGGAGTTGTTGGCTCGCTAGAAGCCCCGGACCTTGCATCGGGGTGACGCTTATTCTTGGAAAGACGTATCGTCATTGGTTTGTCAGAGGGATTGAACTTCTCTGCTTGTGGCTGGCCGACTCTCGGTAGCCTGATTGTTAGTGGCTCCGTTGTGGGTCTCGGCGCTTGGCCGGACCCTGGTAGCCAAATTATTATTTGCCCTTCTTGTGCCGAGAGGCTGATCGCATCCTTACGCAGAGCGGCCGTAAGGGGTGCAAATTTGCCAGGTTTACGAGCTTGAAGGTGGATCGTCAGAGGTTCTTCTGATCCTGAGGCCGTTTCAGTTCGAGCCTGTATATCTTCATCCAGGTGCCTCTTCGACTTCTCGTATAGGCAGGAATCTGAGTAGTAGGATTCGACTCCTTTGAAGGGATCGATGTCGGCAAATTATGTCCTCACAAAGCCGTGTTTGTCGACGTACTTAAAGCACTGATGCAGTGTGGAAGGTACGATCATGTAATCGTGTATCCAAGGGCATCCCAAGAGGATGTTGCAAGAAGTGTCTGCATCTATGACGTAGCAGGTCACTTCTGACTGGAGATCACCGATTTGGCACTTCAAACGAATCTTCCTAATTGGGTAGCTCCTGCCCGAATTGAAACCGCTGATGGCGGTGGTTGTTGGCATCAGGCGATGCATCGGAATGCGGAGATGATGTAGCAGACCCTTCGGAATGATGTTTATGGAAGACCCAGGATTAATGTGCATTCGGTCCACCTTTATGTCCTCGATGTATCCGGTGTAGTATAACGAACGATCGTGGAGATTGGTTTTGATAAGCATATCTTGAGGAGTGAAGACAATATTGGGCATTGCTCCTGTGCAAGCGCTGTCTTGCAGGTTTGCAGGCGGGCTCTCTCCTGTGAGGTTGACCTGAGCCAGATACGCGTCGGCATTTTGGAGTGTATCGCTCAAAGCTGCGGGAACATCCTTTGATAGCCTCAGAAGCTCGTATAATGATAATTTGGCTGGTGTATTGGCCAACTACGCCAAGATGTCGAAGTTGTAGGGCCTCTCCAACCCCTGAGATGCCTCTTTTCGGAGGGATTTGTCAAAGCGAGTCTCCTTCGGCCTAGGCTTGTCGGTCGTCGGAGGTTGAGAAGGTCCTGGAGCGTCAGCAGTAGTCGGCTGATGTTCTTCAGTCGAGTTCTCAGCCACGGGTTGGGCTTGTGCCCTAGATCGGGTAACGACAGCCGTGACTTCTTCGATATCTGCCGAGATTGTACGGCAGGATCTGACTTTTCCAGTCTTCTTCTTGCGAATGGAAGGTGGTGTGGACTGAGTCACTTCAAGTACCAGGTCCGGATGGACCCACATGATCTCCCCCCGCGATGTGGTGAGGGGCACTAGACCAGCATCCTGATCCCGAGGGGGTGGAAGATTAGTAATCTCTATTGTCGCCAGAGGGATGGGTATCACACCGTCTTGAGTCTCTGTTGGAGGGAAGCTGTCAAATTGTACGGACACCATGTTGGCTGCCACGGTTACCTCCTCGAAATCGATGGCCAGAGCGTTCGAATCGATGAGATGTTGGATGTATCGCTTCAATTGGTAGCAGTCGTGTGTAGCATGGTGGACGTAGCGATTGTTGACACAAAGTCACAGTCAACCAAATATCGATAACATTGACTAAATAATACTTGTAATAATTCAATACGACACACGACGTCTACATCAAGCTTAAGTCAGACGACAGCTCAGTCTTTGCAAATCAATTATATATGAGTCTGTATTTTATACTTTTATTGAGTCTAGACTATTGTAAACTGTGTCATGCTGAGCTCTTGAGACTTGACCAAAAGCCTACCCAAAAATCCATAAACTTCACCATCCAGAAATAAGCCCATTGGTCCCTTAGAACCATTCTGTGCTCTGGAGACAGAGTTCGGGCCGAACTCTGCCTCCACACAGAGTTCGGGCCGAACTCTGTCCCCTAAAAATCAGCAACCTAAATTTTAGGGTTAGCTGGTTGCAAGTTGTCCAACGGCCAAATATTTGAAATTTTCTACCCGAATTCTGGCCGAATTCTGCCTACAAAAACCCTATAAAAAGGCCAAGAATTCTCTCATTTCAAACCATCCAATATTCTCTTCTCTACTCTCTTGAAGCTCAAATAAGCCATACCCTTCCCATCTACTAGCCACAAGCATCCTAAGTCTCGAGTGCTCAGCATTTCTCAGTTAGGAGTCTTGTGCAAGAGTTGAAGAAGTCGCTTGGAAAATTCCAAGCAATCGCCACTGCGATCCTTTGTAAGAAGTTGACGTGCTCTTCTGAAGAAAAGGCACGGGTTGTAAACTACTATTTCACAAATAGTGGATTTAATCCTGAGCTAGAGTTCTCAGGCCTGGACTAGTCCTCCACGAGGAAAACCAGGTTAAAATCGGCTGTGTTTACGTATGCTCTCTTTCTTCTCACTTTAAATTCTGTATTTACTCTGATTAGTTTTGTTTGTGATAGAGTTGAATTTTAATTGGATATTATCTCTATAAACTCTATTCACCCCCCTCTAGAGTTGCCATCTGTTCTTCAATTGGTATCAGAGCTCTGTTTTCTTTATAAGGACTTACATCCTAGAGCTGATCCATGGCAACCACACAATCCTTGATTTCAAATCACGGTGAAGGACAGTCCACTCATAGGCCTCCCCTATTTGATGGAACTAACTACACGTATTGGAAAACAAGGATGAGTTTTTATCTCAAGTCTCTAGACTTTGACCTGTGGACTATCGTCACTGACGGTTACAAAAAGCCCGCCAGGATAGTTGTCAACGGTGATCTCGTTGAGAAATCACATGACAAATATTCTGACAAGGAGAAGAAACAGGCAAGTCTAGACGCGAGAGCTATTAATGCTTTATTCTGTGCTATAGACAGGAATGAGTTCAACAGGGTATCCACATGCACCACATCCCACGAAGTATGGAAGCTTCTAGAAGTGACGCATGAAGGAACCACCCAAGTCAAGGAATCAAAAATAAGCCGTCTCACTCAAGAATACGAGGCTTTCAAGATGAAGCCAAACGAGACGATCACGCAAATGTTCACAAGATTCCTCGACATTATCAACCCCCTGTCCTCGCTTGGAAAGCAATATTCAAATCACGAGAAGATTCGCAAGCTACTTAGGGGGCTACCAAAAATTTGGAACCCTAAGGTGACAGCCATCATAGAAGGAAACGATCTCACAACCATGTCCATGGAGACCTTGATGGAAAAGCTAATGACTCATGAGCTTGACCTCAAGGACTTCGAAGAGCCTGCTCCTAAGGCTAAGGAGATCGCACTCAAAGCTCACCGACGGAGGGCTGAACCCGAAGAGACGGATGACGACAACTCAGAAGACGATGATCAAGCCCTCATAGTTCGCAACTTCAAGAAATTTCTTCGCTTCAACCGAAGAAAGAAGGAACCACAAGAAGATGAAGAAGAAGAGCCTACTTGCTACGGTTGTAAGAAGACGGGACATGTCCGAAAAGACTGTCCATTCTCAAAGAAAAGCAACCGCTATGAGAAGCCATACAAGAAGACCTCTTCAAACAAATATGCCAACACAAGCATTTGGCATGAAAGCGAAGCTAGTGACTCCGAGGAAGAAAAGAACTCTCCTCAAGATACGGCTAATGTTTGCCAAATGGCAACATCCGACAAGGTATCAAACGAAACTCTTGACGACTTCACTTTTGATGAACTTGGCGATGCTTTCACCGATTTACTTAGTGACCATAAAAAGGTCATTGGTAAATACAAACAAGCCAAGGACAAAATCAAAAGTCATGAAGTTGAAATACAAAGACTTTCTCTATTGCTTGATAATATTAGAGACACTACACCCACGGATGTCACTGATGAGGTATCTAAGCTCAAAATAAGCTTACATGATGCCGAGGCACGTATTGAGCAACAAACACAAGAAATCACAACACTCAACACGGAGCTTGCAGAAGAAAAGAATAGACACAAGATTACTATTACTAAGTTGCATGGTTTGAATGCTAAGATCACTGAATTGCAAGTTGTCTCTAAGAAACTAGAGACTAAATTGGGAAAACAGGTTGCTCAACCTCAAATCCAATCACATGAGACACACACAAAGTATGACACAACTCATACTAGTCAACCACGTCATACTCATGCTGCTCACAATCATGCTTACATGTACACACACTTTCACAAACCTCATGCACGTAGAAATAATCATCATATGTCACATAAACATCATGCTACACATAGATACAGTCATCATCATGTTGCACAAAGACACAATCAACATCACTCCATATATAGACAATCTCATCATGCCATGCCATATAGACAATCTCATCATGCCATGCCATATAGACAATCTCATCATGCCATGCCATATAGACAACATCATCATGCCATGCCATATAGACAACATCATCATACCATACCATATCAACAATATCACCATGCCTCTCTACATAGACATCATCAGCATGCTCCTAATGTAAATAGGAATGCTACATGCACTTATTGTGGTCTACATGGACACATTTCACCACAATGTAGAATTAAAAGATTAGTAGATAAAAAGATATATGCATGGTTTCCAAAAGCTAACTCTTCAGGACCCTCAAGAACTTGGGTACCAAAGGTCACATCTACTCTTGATGTAGGTGGACCTTTCCTCCTCAACTAAGAGTAAGTGGATTCTCGATAGTGGATGCTCGCGGCATATGACGGGAGAAGCACATCTTTTCGCATCACTATCAATGAAGAGAGAAGGATATGTATCCTTCGAAAATAACCTAAAAGGTTATATTATAGGTAATGGTATTATTGGCTATCCTCCCTCTCTCTTAATAAAGGATGTCTGCCTAGTGACCGAGTTAAAGCATAACTTGCTCAGCATAAGTCATCTTGCTGACCATGGCTATGACATTAACTTTGGACAAAATAAATGCCTTATTTATGATAGGTCAACAGGAGACATTGCTTTTGAAGGGATAAGAGAGGACAATATTTATATTCTCTATTTGTCTATAGATACTAACCATGCAGGTAGATGTCTATATGCTCACAAAGATGAACGGTTACTATGGTACCAACGTCTTGGTCATGCCAACATGGATACTATATCCAGGCTATCGACCAAGAAGCTAGTTAGATGCTTGCCCGACATCACATTCAAAAAGGACACCGTATGTGCCGAATGTGAGTTGAATAAGGCAACCAAGTCATCTTTTCACTCCATAAACTCTGTAAGCACTACTAGACCCCTACAACTACTCCATATGGATTTATTTGGCCCTAGTAGAGTAGCCAGTCCTGGTGGAAAACTCTATGCATTTGTTATTGTTGATGACTTTTCAAGATTTACTTGGGTTTTCTTTCTTACTTATAAAAGTGATGCTATTTCAGTTTTTAAGATTTTTGTCAAGAAAGTTCAAAACGAAAAAGGTTACATGATTACTCGAATCCGAAGTGATCATGGAGGCGAATTCGAAAATTCTGATTTTGAAAAGTTTTGTGATTCCAATGGTTTTGATCATGAGTTTTTTTGTCCAAGAACTCCCCAACAAAATGGTGTTGTGGAGCGGAAGAATAGGACTCTTGGCGATATGGCTAGAGTCATGTTGAACAAGTTTTCACTTCCGAAATACTTTTGGACTGAAGCTGTCAGTACAGCATGCCATATTTTGAATAGGGTACTTATTCGTCATATTACGAAAAAGACACCCTATGAGCTTTGGTTTGGGAGAACCCCAAATGTTTCTTATTTTAGAGTTTTTGGTTGTAGATGCTTTATCCTTAACACCAAAGATAACTTAGGCAAATTCGATGCCAAAGCTGACGATGGTATTTTCCTTGGCTATGCTGCCAAGAGTAAGGGATATAGAGTTTTTAACAAACGCTCTTCAATTGTGGAAGAGTCTACAAATATGACTTTTGATGAAGATAACAGCGCAGCAGCTACTCTTGATGATGATGTTGAGCCATCAACGTCTACTCCAATGAACACCACAACCGAAACAAATTCTCTGGAAAGCTTGCCTAAGAAATTCTCTTTCAAGCCATCACATCCAGAAAATTTGGTAATCGGTGAGGTTTCACGAGGAGTAACTACTAGATCATCATTAAGAGACTCTATTGCTAGTGTTTGCAAAAACAAAAGTATAAAACTTTATTGATACAAACTGTGTAATAAAGATTACAAGAATTCTGGGAAATTACAACTATAGGAATCCAATCTAGATGACGATCGCTTTATCCCTTGGACGATGTAAACTTTTGAAGACGAAGCCTCTGAAGTTGAGAACAACTCTGGAAACTGAAGGCAAAAGCCTCGGAAGTTGAAGGCAAAAGCCTCGGAAGAATGCAGCAGCACTTCGGCAAGAACTCCTGAACTCTCTGATTTCTGAACTTTATGTCTGATCTTGATTCCCCTTGAAATGAAGACTTGAAACTCTATTTATAGAGTTCTGAAAAATAACTAACTTTCAGTTATTCTGGACTGCGCAAGATGATTTGCGCAGCAACTGGTTTGCGCAGCATTGGACTGCGCAGGCAGTTACTGGATCGTGGGCCGACTATCTGGGACACATGGCATCATTTGATTGAAATGCGCATGATCGTGCATAGACAGTTGCCACGTAATGAGCAATTGATGGCATGAATGCCACATATACTTTATCAGTTATGTTGGTGGAATGCGCAACCTGAACTGCGCAGAGTTTGGTTTGTGCAGACTCAGACTGCGCAGGAATGGTTTGCGCAGACTCAGTTTGCGTAAGATTGGTTTGCGCAATCCTGGATTGCGCTGCCATCTGTCAGCCGCCTTCGAGCACTGTGCGGCGCCAAAAACGAACAGTCTTCTCGTTATCCGTACTGTCAGTTGTCAAAAAGATTTCATTTGATTCAGGTAATGATGACTTTTGCCACGTCAGACTGCGCAATTGGAAGTGTGCGCAAACCAGTGTGCGCAATCGGATTGCTGCACAATCTGTTGCCTACGCAATTCATCAAAATGATGTATATATTGATTCTTTGACATTGTTGATTGATGTAACTTGATTTTTTAGGACCTACAAGACCTCCTTCAAAGTTTTCGAAAGTTGATTTTATTCAAAATTTCGAAATACTTTGAATTTTTGAATGTTGAATCACTTTGCGCATGATGCTGAGCTGTCTGCGCAAAGCGAAAAGATCACAATTTTAGGCGCAATCCGAGGCATCCGTTTCGTATTTTAAAAACTATAAATACCCATCTCTTCGTTTTTATTTCTTTACTTTACAATCTTTCGAGCTCTTGAGAAGAAAATCTCCCAACCCTTACTGTTTTCCTCCTCCGACGATTGTCATGGCACCACGACGATCCAATGCTGCCGCCACCGCCGTCGCAAAAGAAAAAGCTCCGGCCGAGTCATCTGACAGAGTTGCACGGAGGGCATCTCGACACGAATCTACGCACCCCGCTCTGAGAGGTAGTTGAATCGATCGAAAACCCCTTTTTAGGGTGATTCGACTTCCTTTGATCTTCGAAACTCATCTCTTTTTAGAGATCAGTTCATATTGCGCCACCCTTTTTAGGGTTTTTGGTTGCATCAATCTGTTAGTCCTCATTTTTATGAAGGCTGTATTCCTGCGCAACTTGTTGAATTATGCTGACAGGAATTCAGCGCAATCGATTGCTTTGCGCAGGTTGTCAGCGCAAACTATCACTTTGCGCATCCTTCTGTGATGCGCAATCTGTTGTTGCGTAAGTCATGTCAGCGCAATCTGAGGTTGCGCACTCCAATGTTTTATGTTTTAAAACAGAGATTTTGACTTTGTACTAATCTTTATCTGTCTGTTGATACAGTTGAGGTCAATGAAGACCCAGATTATGAACATTTTGTGGGAACCCTCTCAGTGTCTGAATATAAAGAAGATCTGTCTCACGTTCACTATCCTCAGTACGATCTGCCGGTCTCCCGTCAGGCTATACTGATCTCCCAGGATAATGAGACTTTAATGTGTTTAATGAACGGACAGCCCCTAAAGTCAGCGGATGCTGTAATTCATAAGAAACCCTTGTTCCTGTTCGGTGACGCCTTTGAGAAAGTCTCTCAGCCTAGGCCGAGAATGGAGGATAGAATAATTCACCAGAAAGATAGATCATTCTTCATACCAGACATTGCTCGCTGCCTCCCTTTGTCGCGGTACGCTCATGCGAGCTACCCAAGGAAGATGGAGTAGAACATCACTCTGTTTCAGGATGCCCGTGCAGGAAAAATCTTCGTAAAGAAAGAGCCAAACAAGAGGGATATATTTTATAGCTCCTCTGATAGATATAGCTGCTTGTTGAGAGGGTTGAGACCTGGATGCATTCCACCAGAGAACTCTTCTATGCTGATGCCTGTTAGAACACCAATATTCGCAAATGAATTTGCGAAGGCTGAAGGAAAATATCCCGAACAAGACATCAGAATGACTGGATTGGTGAATCCAGACTTCAAACGATGGAGTTATATTGCGAATTGGATTCTGACAACTTTCCAAGACAGACTCCAACAGATTGATCTATATCAAGCAGTGCATGCCACTGTATACGGATTTGCTCCCAATCCTCATATGTTTTTAGCCTTAGCTGAGAGGTACAACTATAGGACAGGAACCTTCATGACCCCAGGTGGAGAGATGGGCTTTGCACTCCAAGAGATGAAGTATATCTCATACTTGCCCATGGCAGATGCTCCGTATGAGGAGTATGTACCGACAAATGATGAGCTGGACAAGCTCCGAAAAGAGAATACAGAGATGGTGGCAGTGTTCGAAGAACTATTATGCCATTACAAAATCTGTTCTCTATATTACAAGAGTGCTACCGCCAACACTTGTTACTCTTCAAAATGGTTACCATATCTGTTTCTCAACCATATAGAAGAGAAGAAGACCAAGGAGACCGACAAATGCTACCCTACCTTCTTCAAACCTTTGAGCAATGCAGAGGTTATAAAACTGATGGAACAGAGTGGTTACTTTGATAAAGAGGTGAAAGATGATCATGAATATCCTCCTTTGAAGAGAGGGGACAATTTGGAGAGTTATTTAAGAATGGGTTATAGACCCATGTCCGAAGAAGCACAACTGGCAGGATTCCTAACATACTGGCTTCGGAGGTTTGTGGTTCCCGGATCCAGTGCCGTGGATCATTTTCACCGCGGTATTCTGTTTGCTGCTGTCAAGTTAGTCTTCGGTTATAAGATGGACTTGTTATCAGCAATGACCTGCAAGCTAAACGCCAGTCTTCGTTTATACGTCGATTTGATGCTGAAGGCAAAGGGAGAGAAAGAGTTCCCTCGCTTGGAATTGCCATATACATATTTATTTGGATGGTTACTTCTTCACTATCCAACCTTAATGGACCCCGGCATGGGACCAGTTGATGGCAGTTTTCTTCGAAGATATTCTGAAGGAAAATGGAAATACACTTCTTTGAGTGAGTGTAGATTCGTTTTGAATCTGAATAGAGGATGTAACTTCTGTTGTGCTCCTTTCCCTGCTGGGTATGATCAAATGCCCACAAATATGGTGGATTCGAAGATGCAACCTCTGACCGTACTGCCTTTGAATGGTTGAAGACAATTCGACCATCACATCTGGTTTATCGGTTCGAAGAAGAGTGCTATTTAGAACCATATCTTCCCAGCCGATTTGCTCGGCAGTTTGGGTATGATCAGTTCCATGTAGGGAACGCAATTACTTGCCTCCAAGGCAAAGGTTACTTGATAGACGGGGCTAAAGCTTGGGCTTATTACAATGCCCGTGATACAAAAGCCACATTTTTAATGCCAGCAAGGAGTACTCCCCAGGGTCCTCGGATGCTCTTCACATATTCTGTATTTTACACATCCGCGAATACTTTTGCCGAGAATTTTAATCTCGCAGATAGTTTCGCTACTACAACAAGATTGAGGAGAGGGAGGATTGCTCTATCGATCCCTGTAAATGAAGAGGTGCACGAGCCGGTCGATGCTCCTTTGGAAGTTTCGAGGGATATGATGTTCCCTCAAGAAGTAAACGCAGCAATGCGTATTTCTCTGAGAGTGGGTAGATCTCCAGCGAAGAAAAGGAGAAGAGAGGAGCCTCCTGCTCCCGCAGCAAAGAAGAAATTGATACTAGATCTTTCTTCCGAAAAGGTCACTACAAGATCCCAATCTCGGCAATTGGCCGAGACACATCAAGAAGCTGCCGCTACACCAACTTCTGTGCAGAAACAAGCAGAGCCAGTAAATGTAGAAAGTCCTGTCAGACCTCTACACAGAAAGAAGAGAGTAGTCACCAGAAGAGTTTTGGAAGAATCTTCTTCTAGACAACTCTTGACTTCAGTAGATGCTGCAGCATGAATTCTAATGGCATCTCCCACACCTGTTTCTGAATCTGGGAGCAAGACTCTTGAAGAGAATGAACAGAGGGGAGATCTTATCCCAAGAACTGAGGTTGAAAAACCTGGAGAAAACATCTTAGAGGAAGGACAAAATATTGTACAACCTCATTCACCTGTCGTGGAGACAACTCAACCTCCTCTTACTCCCAGGACTCTTCGTGAAGAAGAAGACCGTGAAATGATTGCAGCTTTGGAGGATTGCAGTTATAGCCTGCAGGAAGATCAGACCGTCACTAACAGTGGGAATGCAGCAACAGAAGAAGAAAAAGACGAAGAGAGTTCTTCGACTGAAAATGTTGATGAGTATATACAAGATCCTGAAAAGGATAACGAAGAACATATATCTCTTGATACTGCCGATGATATTTCAGATCCTAAAAGGATATTGAAGTGGAGGCATCTGCTGAAAATCCTGTTGAAAATGTTGAGATAGAAATATCTCATGAAGAAGTAGCCGATGAAGGCGTGCTGAAAGAAAATCCCGCCACCGACCCTCATGGTATAAAATAAGATCTAGCAATCTTCTTTAAAAATAGACTGATGATTAATATCTTCATTTGTAATTCTTGCAGATCTTGAGACTCTGCCAACACCTCCAATAGACCTGGCTATGGTGCCCATACCAACTGTGGTGGTCAGTAGTAGTCATCACTTATCTTGCAGTTCGGAAGCAGGCAGTAGCCAGGCTGTTGCAGCTGAGGCTACTTCTGTTCAAAGAGAGTCCATTCCAGCAAGGAATGCACTTGTTGTTAGACCAAACCAAGGTAAGATTTGTTCTTTTTTGATCTTCTTGTTCATCAGCAAACAATTAGCAAAATAACAATTTTACTATTGCAGAGGATCAAACAGGAGGAGCGACCAGTTCTACTCTGGCTCCTTTATTTAAAGAGCCTGTTGTCCAACCACAAAGAATCGAGCAACCTGCTACCCCATCCTCAATAGGTGTAGCAGCGACTCCTGAAACTTTGGCCATCAATCAACAAGTTGTCCAATCTTTTACCAGATGCTTCTTCGAGTCGCTGGGATCTCTTGTCCATAAAATGATAGAGAAAGAAGGGGCTGACTTCATTATGGTTAGGAAGCCAACTTCTTTCTTAATAAGAGCCATAAGAGACCAAAGAGACGAAGCTCAGGCCACTCTCCTTGAACACATTTTAACGAATTAGAAGTCTCCATCAAGAGGTACAAGGAGCTCAAGAAGAAGGATATAGATTCTTTAGTACAGGCTGAATTTGAGCGACTGGCTCAAGCTGCTGATATGGAAAGGTTAACCCTTCAAAATCTGTTAGAGGCTCATTCTGCAAAATCAGCTGAGTACAATTCTAAAATAGAATCAGTTACGTTAATGGCTGAAAGCAAAGGACGGCGACTTGCTGAGCTGAAAGCAGAAATTACTCGCCTCCAACAAGAGTTTGAAGAAGAAACTGTTAATCACCAACTGGTGATTGAACAATTCAATGCTTTAATTGAAGAGAGGAATGAGTATGAGACAACCCATGGTGCAGAAATCACCCGCCGGACAGTGGATATGCCCATTTTTGATGAAGAAAGCGGGATGGAGGAAGCGAGAAAGATAGTAGCATCAACTCACGAAGAAGAGCTGCAGACACTGAAGCAGCAAATTGACAATCTGATTATCCCTCCTTCTTGATTAGGACTTTTTATATTTTTGTGTTTGTCACTATTGATGCATTTTCTGTAATGCCTCACATTTGGATAAATAAAAGACATTTTTGTTGTGGCTCCATTATTTATTGCATATCTTATTCAGATATAAATAATAGAGATAGAAAATATATTCAGAGGTGCAAGACATGATATATTTCTTGTAGAAAATAATTATATTCATTTTATCTGCTCAGAGGTAATATGGACGTGGCAGAATATATTGAATACTATTATTTCGATTTTGACAACTTAGTTGAAAATGACGAGTTTCTGATGAACGATGATGAATCGTCAATGAATGAACGGGTAGACCGTCAAGTGATGATGAATAACGGATGAACCGTCAAATGATGATGAACGAACGAGTGAACCGTCTAGTGGTGAATGAACGAACGGGTGAACCGTCAGATGAATGTAATAAATGAACGGATGAACCGTCAGTAGTTAATGAACGGATGAACCGTCGAATGAATGTAAATAAATGAACGGACGAACCGTCATGAGTTTAATGAACGGATAAACCGTCGGATGAATGTATCGCTTCGTTAGTTGAGGAACTTCTGCCTATAAATATAGCAGAAATCTGACAGGAACGAACACTTCTGCTCTTTTAACATAAAAATGTCGTCCGGAGAAGCATCTAAGAAGGCTGAGATCGCCTCGCAGGTTGAAAAGGGCACTAAAGAACGCCCTGCCAATCCAGTTCAGCCGAAAGAGACAGAAACAAGCGAAGGTCCGTCTGCACCCCAGCCACCACGGGACATTCTGGACTTCCTGCTCGAACCGGAAAGGACTGAAGAAGAAGAAGCCATGAGGATGGCCGCCTGCAAGTTCCTCGTAGGTTCCAGCAAGGAGGTTCTCGGTTCTTTTGCTGATCACGTTTTCGAGAAGGACGGCAGTGGCCCGCGTCCCAATGTAGAGAAAGATGATAGTGACCTTTAATATCATGTACTATCATATAATGAAATAAAATTTGAATTTTATTTATGAACTTGATTCTGTCTGATGATTTTACAAGCATTTACATTTATACATAATACTTCTTAAGGAACTTGCCATTGATAGGCATCATAGCAACTCGACCATCAAGTTCTGAGAGCTGATAAGCTCCATTTGAGAAGACTTTGCTTATAACATAGGGACCTTCCCATTTAGCATCGAATTTCCCTTTGCTCATATGAGTCATAGTCATAGGACGTCTGACCGCTAGAACAAGTTCTCCTTGCTGAAACGTTCTGACTTTAACTTTGCGGTTGAAAGTCTTCGAGATGCGGGCTTGGTATAACTCAATATGTTGTTGAGCCATTAATCGTTTCTCATCAAGTGCTTCCAACTCTTGAAGTCGAAGAAGATCGTTGTTCTCTGTAGTAAGCTCGTTAGCAATAGCAATCCTTAAAGAAGGAATTTGCAATTCTAAAGGAAGAACAGCTTCACAGCCATACACCAAAGAGAAGGGTGTAAAGCCCGTAGGATTGCGGACCGTAGTTCGGTAGGCCCAAAGACATTCGCCAAGTTTTTCGCTCCAGTTCCGTTTGTTAGTGGATACAAACTTCTTGAGGAGTTTAATGATGGTTTTATTAAAGGCTTCAGCTAAACCATTAGCAGCAGGATTGTATGCTGTTGAAGCGACATTGTCAATCCGATGATCATCGCAGAATCTGGTGAACTTCTGGCTGATGAATTGAGGTCCATTGTCATGAATGATTCTTCGAGGTACACCAAATCTATAGATGACGTGGTATTTAACGAAGTTGATGACACTGCTAGTCTTGACTTCAGCCAGAGGTATAGCTTCAGCCCACTTGGAGAAGTAGTCGGTTATCGCTAATATGAACCGATGTCCTCTAGAAGAAGGAGGGTTAATAGGACCTATGATGTCCATACCCCAAGCTTCAAAAGGCCAGGAAGCAGCAGTCGGGTGTAGGAATTCTGATGGTTGATGAATGAAGTCTGCATGGATTTGACAAGCACGACATTTCCTTGCATATTCAATTGCATCTGACATCATAGTAGGCCAGTAATAACCCATGCGTCTAATGCGGTCCTGTAGTTTAGGACCAGGTTGATGTGCTCCACAAACACCATCGTAAGCTTCACGCAAAACTTGTTTAGCTTCGTCACCAGCGAGACAGCGTAGAAGAAGACCATCATAAGTTCGTCGATAGAGGGTCTTGGTAGTTTGATTGTAATAGAATCGGAGAGATCGTCGACGAACGCTTGTAGCCTCCTTAGGATCTTCGGGGAGTATGTCATGAACCACAAAGTCAATGAAAGGAGTTCTCCAATCTTCATCAATAACATTGACTTCAGCAAAATTGCTGAATTCAATATTACGATTGTTTTCGATGCAGAACAGTTCTCGGTTGGAGATAACCACGACCTGCTATCTTTTGATAGGGATGGCTAAGACAGCTGCAAGATTGGCCAAAGCATCTGCTTCGGTATTGCAAGCTCGTCGAACATAGTCTATGAAGAAAGCTTTGAATGATATAGCTATGTTGATCGCTGCTTCGTGATAAGGCATTAGGTCTTGATGACGAACTTCATAAGTTCCTCTAACCTGATTAACAACCAGCTTAGAATCACCGTAGACTTCGAGATATTCAACATTCAGTTGTTTGGCTAACTGAAGACCGATGAGTAGAGCATTGTACTCCGCTACATTATTGGAGCAAGGTTCATCAAGAGAGTAGGCTCTTTGGATAGTTGATCCGTCTGGAGAAACGAGGACCACTCCAACTCCTGCTACAATAGCACCATTTGGTCCAATTTCTCGATGCACCATCAAAGAATAAACGCCATATTGGAAATTCTTCAGAGATCATGTTGGCTTCCAATGTCTCGTCTGGAATTTCGTCATAGAGCTTAGATGTCTCAGGCACATGATGAGCTGCTAAGAAGTCCGCCAGTGCTTGACCTTTAACAGACTTTTGTGGAACATACACTATGTCATACTGAGCTAGCAGGATTGCCCACGTAGCCAGCCGAGAATTGAGTGTGCTGGGCTTCTTCATGAGTACCCGAAGAGGATTAACTCGGGATATGACATGAATAGTTTGGCCAATGATGTAATGCCTTGTCTTCTGCACAGCAAACATGAGAGCCAGGCATTCTTTTTCGACCGGACTATAACGGTGTTCAGCACCAATCATAGTACGGCTAAGATAATAGATGGCCTGCTCATGACCTTCTTTATTCTTTTGGGCAAGTAAAGCACCCAATGAATGGTCCATAGCACGGACGTACATCAAGAATGGAATGCCAGAGATAAGTGGCACCAAAACTGGTGGGTTCATGAGATATCGCTTGATATCATCGAATGCTCGTTGACACTCTTCAGTCCAAACGAAAGATACACCCTTCTTCATTAGTTGAGTGAATGGTCTGCAGCGTCCAGACAAGTTCGAAATGAATCGCCTGATGTACGCAAGTCGGCCTTGAAATCCTCATAGCTCTTTTAGGTTGCGTGGAGGACGCATCTCTTGAATGGCTTTGATCTTCTCGGGATCCACGTGTATACCCTTAGAGGTAATGACGAAGCCGAGAAACTTGCCACTAGAGACACCCAAGAATGACTTGGTAGGATTCATCTTGAGTTGATGTTGGCGCATGAGATTGAAGATTGTTCTCAAATCTTGGATGTGATCTTCTTTTAGACGACTTTTGACAGCAATACGTCAACATAGCATTCCACAGTTTTGCGAAGATGGTCTTTGAAGATAGTGCTCATAGCCCGTTGGTAAGTTGCACCAGCGTTCTTGAGACCAAATGGCATCACCGTGTAGCAATAGACACCACGAGGAGTGCGGAAAGAGGTATGCTTTTCATCTTCAGGATTCATCTTGATCTGATTATATCCAGAAAATCCATCCATGAAGGATATTCGCTCAAACCCACAGGTATTGTCGATCATGACATCCGTGATAGGAAGAGGAAATTCATCTTTTGGACATGCTTCGTTAAGATCTCGAAAGTCGATGCAGACTCGAACTTTACCGGTTTTCTTTAGAACTGGAACGACATTGGCCACCCAGTCAGGATGTTGTTCTTCTCGAATAAAACCACAAGCAATGAGCTTCTTGACTTCATCATCGATTGCGTCCATCATTTCTGGTTTAAAATGCCGTTGTTGCTGTTTAACTGGTTTTGCATTAGGCAAAATGTTCAGTTTATGCGTAGCAATTTTGGGATCTAAACCTGGCATGTCTTCATAACTCCAGGCAAAGATGTCGATGTATTCTTTAATAAGAAGAATTAACTCCTGTTTGTCTGCTTCTGGAAGATTCTTGCTGATAAGATTGGACGAGGCAACTCGCTCTCCCCTACATCAACTTGAACTAATTGATCTTCAGTAGGAGGTTCACATTGTTCAAAGCGAAGTACCCATTGATTGTCCATATGTTGAGCCCAAGGATCTGTTTCAGTATTTTTTTCAACGTCTTCACCATAGCCTTCTGGTAGTTCAGCGGAGACCATGTTAGATGATACGATCAGCCTGTGAACTTCACCAATGCTAGTATCAGAATCCCAAGATCTAGAATCAGATGAATTAGAGCGTTCTTCACTGTCTGAGTCAGAGACTGCTGGGGATAACAGTGGAGAAGAAGTATATCCGAGACCTTTCTTAGTCCTGTTGTAATACATTTCCGACTTTCCTTCCGGAATAGTCGTACAGATAGGAGTTCGTCAACCTTTACCGTAGTTGAGGCCACTTTTAAAGTCATAGCCCATTTTTCGGATGATGTCTTTTGATTGTTGACTATAACGATGGAACTGGAGACGTCCTGTATCGTTAAGTTTGCTATCATCCGTATAGCTGAATTATTTTTCTGGTCCTTTACTAAAAAGTGCTGGACTTTCACCTTTCTTTAGAGAAGGATGAATACGGTAAGAATCATCTGGAGCTTCAAGTGATACTTCTGTCTGAAGAGATTGTACAACTCCTATTGTAATTGATTGGAAGCTATCTATCATATCTAAATAGCATTTAGTATAATAAACAACATCAGTATACTGGAAAGTAGGTGCTTTTTCATTCATTTGTACATCAGTATTTACAATAGGACCTTTAGCCTTAGCAGGCTTGGTCAGATTAATTACAAGAGGGGGAGAAGAAGAACGTGGGGGAGGTTTGTTACGATGGAGGTCGATAACAAGTGGCTCAGAGGAGGTGAGCTCCTTTTTTTCCTTGTTGCGTGTGAGATCAACAACAAGTGGCTCAGAAGGAGTGAGCTGCTTTTTGTCCTTGTTACGACGTAGGTCGATAACAAGTGGCTCAGAAGAGATGAGCTCTTTTTTGTCCTTGTTACGACGTAGGTCGATAACAAATGGCTCAGAAGAGGTGAGCTTCCTTTGATCTTGATCAGCATCAACTGATTTCTTTTGAATTGGCAAGTGAATAGCCAGTGGTTTAGAAGACTGAGGATGTGAAACTCGCCCTTTGACAGGTATGATAAGAGTGTCTTTAGGCACTGCTTCTTGTTCTTCTTCAGTGTCTAAAGCTAACACAATCTTCATGAATTCATCCTTGTACATCCGAGCGTCGTTGCAGTATGCTTCAACGCCTTTGAAGGAATAAAGATCCGCAACTTCCTTATGGACCTCTCCCTTATCATTAACATATTTGAAACATTGATGAAGGGTTGATGGAACAATATTATGCTCATGTAAGAATGGTCTCCCCAATAGAGCATTATAAGAACAACCATGATTGTCAATGATATAGAAGGTAACTTTTGTGCGAAGATTGCCTATTTGGAGTTTTAAGCGAATTTTGCCCAAAGGTTCACTCCTTCCCTGATTGAATCCATGGATGGTGGTGATTGTAGTGGAGAGACTATGTACAAGAATTTTCAGAGCATCGAGCATTGGTTTCGGCATGATGCTGAGAGCAGATCCTGGATCTATCAGGATACGATCGGCTTTCATCGAATCAACATATCCTGTATAGTAGAGAGGACGATCATGCCTATTGTCTTCCATCAGCATGTCATCTTGTGTGAAAGTAATGTTCGGAATCAACTCCATAACACTATGACAATGTAGACAAGAGACTGGTTCTGCTTCTGGCTTCTTGAGAAAGGCTAAACAAGTCTCAGCTTGTATAAGAGCTTCACTTAAAGTTTCTCGCGTCTCTCTGGAAAGACGCAAGAGCTCAAAGATAGATAGCCTTGCTGGGGTATTAGCTAGTTGAGCCAATATATCAAAGTTGTAAGGCTTCTCAAGCCCTGTAGGGGATGATTTCTTCAAGGGTTTATCAAAGCGGACTTGTTGTTTGCCTTTATCAGCAGCCACTGGTTTGGGAGGAATAGGAACCACAACTGGTGAAGACGTAGAAAGAATTTCTTCAATAGCGATAGGTTGTGTTAGAACAGGTTCAGAAGAAGAGGCAGGATTCTCTTGAGATTCAGAGTAATCTTTCAGATAAGTTTTCCCTGATCTGGTGCCCAACAGAATTTCTTCATCAACTATGGGGTCAAAAGACACCATGTTGCAAATCTTCATCTTGCCTTTAGAGCGACCTTTCTTCTTGGAAGAAGAAGAATCCTCGAACTCTGAAGTAAGATCGGGATGGATCCACATAACCTCGCCATTGTCAAGAGACAAAGGAACGAGGCCTTCATTTGGTGGAGAAGGAAGATTTTCAATCTCGAGAGTAGCCTTCGGAATAGGAATGACACCATGTTGTATCATCTGTGGGGGAAAGTCACCAAACTGGACTGAAACCATATTGGCAGTAACAGTCTTCTCATCTTGTTGCAGAGTAACAACTCCATCATTGACAAGCTCTTGAATCTTACCCTTAAGTACATAACATGCTCGAGTAGGATGTCCAATGAATCAGTGGTAGATACAATACTTAGGATGATCGATCTTACCGACTTCATCAGGCTTCTTTGGATCTGGAAGTTGGATCTTATTGCTTTTGAGTAAACACTCAAAGATGCTTGCTGTGTCATTTTTATCAAACGAATACTCTACCTTAGGGCGAGGTTCCCTCGGTTGAGGTGCAGCAGGAGTAGAAGTAGATGTAGGCGGAGCTACATTGACAGCCAAGGACTCTTTGCTTTTCAGGTTAATGTTCAGAGTTTCTTTGTTCTTGCGGTTGTTCTGACGATTACTGCCACCTGATGATTGATGTTCATCCCGATCAGGGTTAGACATCTGTACTCCCAGCTGTTTGAATTTCTCAGCACTCACTTCAGCTGCTTTGGCATTGACAATAAAGGATGGCCAGTTTTGGAACTGAGTTGAGCCTGTCCACATACTGATGATAGGCAAAAGATTTGCCTTGCAAGTGTCTATGGTAACAGCAGCAGGAGTCCCCGGAGGCATCTTCAAGGCTTCTCGACGGAAACGTTCGATGAAACTCTCAGCAGTTTCATTATGTTTCTGTTTAATTTTATTGAGGGCAGACATAGTCATGTCATTGAATCCCTCATAGAATCTTTCCAGAAAGATCTGCTTAAGTCCTGAAAAAAAAGTAATACAACCATCGGGCAAACTTCTGTACCAGTCGTATGCTACGCCGGCTAAACAACCGACGAACACCCTGATAAGAAGAGCGTCATTTGGTTGAAGTTGAACAGTCATTACCTCGAAATGATTAATGAACTGGCTTGGTGAGGTACTGCCATCAAAAAGAGAGATTGTTGGAATCTTGTATTTGGGAGGAAATGGAACTTCTTTCCATTCAACTGGGTATGGCTGCTTGATTCCCAACCTTTGCAAATTATCCTTCTCTTTGAAGGCTTCGAACTGAGTTTACAAGAGTTTAACAGCTTCATTGGTGTCTTCAGATGATGAAGAAGGAACCGACGGAGTCAAAGTAGTAGGAGGAGGAACAGCATTGTAAGCACTACCCCCAGCAGACTGACTAGGTGTAGTTTGAACTTGCACATGTACAGGAGGCATTTGAGAAGGCATTACTCCCAACCCAGCATTGACAGGTATTAAAGATGCTATGATCTTCGGACTTACGGTAGGTATAGTTGGTGGTGTGGCATGTTGGGCCACAATGATAGAATGCATGCTAGCGACCATTTCAGCCATGGTTTTTAGCTTGTCTTCAAGTGCAGCGATTCGCTGTTCTTGATTTGCAGACGTTGAAGCATCTTGATCATCAGTGACAACATAAGATGCCACTTCTCTTGGTAGAGTGGAAGACACTGTCTATTCAGAACTTTCGTTGTATGCATCATAATCGGAGAAAGAGTTATCTCCTGACCGAGAAAGAGGGAAATGACCAGAAGGATCTTGAAGAAGATTCCTTTGACCGATTGTATCTCGGCTTCGAGAACGGGTATGTTGGAATACTCCCTCAGAAGATTCTTGAAGTAAATCCAGATACCGTTGACTTGGTTTCCGAGGTTTGCCGTGCTTGGAGCATTTTCTACCCCCAGTGTCTCGAGAAGTCATGTTAACAGAAGCATATAGGACTTCATCTTCATCCTCTGACATTGGTTCAGTTTTAGCAAAAGTCAAACGATCAAAGACAGATCGTTTTGTTGTTTGACAACAACATTGGATGATGACTTTATGATTGCAATGATGATCAGATGATTGAACTGAAGGAGTTGAAGCATTATCTCGTTTCTGTTTGAGATGTTCTCGGAGATTAGAAACCATGCCAGGATGAGGAAAGGTTCGAGGAATATGTTCTTTAACAACATTCGGAACATGGTTCCGATTCTTCAAATGTTTTGTCCCCTGTGTGTACAAAGAAGTGCTCACCTCATTGGCATAGGTATCAGGATTTTTGTTCCTGGAGGTTTGTCTTTGAGGCTTGACCTTCGGCATAGGTTGTTTACGTTTTGCCGAAGTTGGCCTGTTAAGATATGTTCTTAGATCAGCAAATTCACCCCCAGGGGTTTCTGTTTGAGACACCAACAGTTTTCTTTGTTTGGAACGGGATATTTTGAATGTCGGAAGATCTTGGAATTTTGCTAATGGGGTAGGCAGAATACCTCTTTGATCAGTACAAGTTCCCTTGTCTTGAAGGAAAGAAGAATCCTTGTTTGTAGGAGTTCTTGTATTGATAGGTGCCGAAACACGTTCAATTTGATCTTCTTCGGTAAAGACCGAGGAAGACTGAGAAAAGACCAAAGGGCCTTTTCCTTTATTTTAAGAAGAAGGGTTAGCTAAAGAGCGTTTCCCTCTATTGTCTTCCAAGTCATGAGACAAGGAAGTCTGAGAAAAGACCAACGGGCCTTTTTTTTTATTTTGAGGAGGAAGAGGAATAGCCAAAGGACTACCCCCAATAGATTGTATAGGAACAGCAGAGTGTTTAAGGGGAGGAACAGAAGTTTTCCTTTTGTTATTAGAAGAAGAGAGTTTAGCCAAAGGGCTGTTACTCTTAGATTGTGCATGCTTGGTTTGCGCATGGGTGGATTGCGCACTGGCCACTTGTGCATTAGAAGCTTTGGCAGAAAGTGCATTGGTTCTAACCACAGAAGCTATGGTTTGCGCATCAGGAGTCCTTGCTTTAGAGTGCTTGGAATGTACTTTGCTGGCAGGAGTGTTGGTTTGCGCAGGAAAAGCCACTGCCAATTGTGCCAGAGTCATAGGAGTCTTGTGTTTTGACAAGGCAGCATATGAAGTAGCCTGTACAACAGTTGCAACAGATTGTGCAGCATTGACTGCAACAGATTGTGCAGCAGTTGTTGAGATAGACTGTGCAGCAGTTGGCACAGCAGATTGTGCAACATTCTGACTAGCAGATTGTACAACAGAGTGTACAGCATCTTTAGTGGCAAAACTGCCAGATTGTGCAGCAGTTTTGGAGATCCATACTGAACGCACTTTGCTCTTGGCAGAAGTGGCTGCAGTACGGGGAGTGGTCTTGGAGTTGAGCATTGCCTCGTAGGCTGTCTGGTTGACCTTAACAACCAGCGTCTTCTGCGTCTTTCCGATAGACGCTACGTCACATTGAGTTGCTACTTCCTCGTCGGAGGAGAAAGTTGTCCCCAGCAGAGTCGTCATTTTGTTTGCAAAAACAAAAGTATAAAACTTTATTGATACAAACTGTGTAATAAAGATTACAAAAATTCTGGGAAAATTGCAACTATAGGAATCCAATCTAGATGACGTTCGCTTTATCCCTTGGACGATGTGAACTTTTGAAGACGAAGCCTCTGAAGTTGAGAACAACTCTGGAAACTAAAGGCAAAAGCCTCGGAAGTTGAAGGCAAAAGCCTTGGAAGAATGCAGCAGCACTTCGGCAAGAACTCCTGAACTCTCTGATTTCTGAACTTTATGTCTGATCTTGATTCCCCTTGAAATGAAGACTTGAAACTCTATTTATAGAGTTCTGAAAAATAACTAACTTTCAGTTATTCTGGACTGCGCAAGATGATTTGCGCAGCAACTGGTTTACGCAGCATTGGACTGCGCAGGCAGTTACTGGATCGTGGGCTGACTATCTGGGACACATGGCATCATTTGATTGAAATGCGCATGATCGTGCATAGACAGTTGCCACGTAATGAGCAATTGATGGCATGAATGCCACATGTACTTTATCAGTTATGTTGGTAGAATGCGCAACCTGAACTACGCAGAGTTTGGTTTGCGCAGACTCAGACTGCGCAGGAATGGTTTGCGCAGACTCAGTTTGCGCAAGATTGGTTTGTGCAATCCTGGATTGCGTTGCCATCTGTCAGCCGCCTTCGAGCACTGTGCGGCGCCAAAAACGAACAGTCTCCTCGTTATCCGTGCTGTCAGTTGTCAGAAAGATTTGATTTGATTCAGGTAATGATGACTTTTGCCACGTCAGCCTGCGCAATTGGA
This sequence comes from Iris pallida, assembly GCA_029216955.1. NCBI lineage: Eukaryota > Viridiplantae > Streptophyta > Magnoliopsida > Asparagales > Iridaceae > Iris > Iris pallida. The sequence goes on from JANAVB010020797.1 coordinate 4,962,034, forward strand.
AGTGTGCGCAATCGGATTGCTGCGCAATCTGTTGCCTGCGCAATTCATCAAAATGATGTATATATTGATTCTTTGACATTGTTGATTGATGCAACTTGATTTTTTAGGACCTACAGCTAGCACTGCCTTTATTTCACAAATTGAGCCTAAAAACTTTTCAGAAGCTTTCAATGATGAATTTTGGATTTCTGCTATACAAGAGGAACTCAACCAATTCGAGAGGAGCCAGTATGGGAAATCGTTCCTAGACCGGCTAATCACTCGATTATTGGTACTAAATGGGTTTTTAGAAACAAAGTAAATGAAGATGGTTCAGTCACATGCAACAAAGCTCGTCAAGTAGCCCAAGGATACAACTAAGAGGAAGGTATCGACTACGATGAGACGTATGCTCCTATTGCTAGATTAGAATCCATTCGGATGCTTTGTGCATTTGCAAATTTTCAAAATTTTAAATTATTTCAAATGGATGTTAAAAGTGCTTTCTTGAATGGTTTTATTAAGGAGGAAGTTTATGTAAAACAACCCCCTGGTTTCGAAAATCACAAATTTTTCGACCACGTGTTCAAGCTAAAGAAAGCGCTGTACGGCCTCAAACAAGCCCCTAGAGCTTGGTATGAACGGCTAAGCAACTTCTTGCTTGAGAAAGGTTTTTCAAAAGGAAAAATTGACACTACACTTTTCATAAAATCTTTGAAGGACACTATTCTTTTAGTTCAAATATATATAGATGATATTATTTTTGGTTCTACTGATGAAACCCTCTGTCAAGATTTTGCCAAGTGTATGCAGACCGAGTTTGAGATGAGCATGATGGGAGAGCTCAACTACTTTCTTGGGCTGCAAGTCAAACAAATGTCAAATGGAATCTTTATCTGTCAATCGAAGTATACAAAGTACATGCTGAAGAAATTTGACCTTGATAACGTCAAACCAATCAGCACTCCTATGGCTACTTCAACCAAGCTTGAACCAGATGACAGCGGCAAACCCGTAGATCAACGTAAGTATCGAGGTATGATAGGCAGTCTACTCTATCTTACTGCTAGTCGCCCTGATATAATGTTTAGCGTTTGCCTGTGTGCTAGATATCAAGCAAATCCTAAGGAATCACACATGACCGCAGTTAAGCGTATCTTTAGATACCTTAAGGGTACAGTTACAGTGGGCCTATGGTATCCCAAGTCAACATTATTTGACCTCATTGGTTACTCTGATGCTGATTTTGCTGGATGCAAGGTCGACCGTAAAAGTACGAACGGTACGTGTCATTTATTAGGAAAGGCTTTAGTCTCTTAGTTTAGCAAGAAGCAGAATTCTGTCGCACTATCCACAACAGAAGCTGAATACATAGCAGCTGGGCGTTGTTGTGCACAAATTCTGTGGATGAAGCAAACCCTTGAAGACTATAATTTATTTTTCATGCATATTCCTATCTTTTGTGACAACACTAGTGCTATAAACTTGACTAAGATCCCTATTTGTCACTCACGCACAAAGCACATTGAAATTTGACACCACTTTTTGCGTAATCATCAGCAAAATAGCACGATTAACTTAGAATTTATTGACACTGATCATCAGTTACCTGATTTCTTCACAAAGCCATTATCCGATGAGCGCTTCAATTGTCTTTGTCGTGAACTTGGAATTTTAGATGAAGACGTCATAAATTAAAATACACCTGCATAAATATCGATTATATTATGATTCTCTTATGATGAACTTGCTATGAGTACAAGCCGAAAGGGCCCTTCTGACAACAAGGCGTAAACGCCTAAGCGACACGGTGCACTAGTCCTCAGGACTACCGCTAGCTGGGATCCGGCCCCTGCAGCTAACCCATGGCAAATTCAAAATATTGAATTATGATATAACTCCTTGTTTATCACCTGCTGATATGTTATTTTTCAATTTCATATTGCTATCCTTCTACTTCTACTATCTGGTTTATTAAATCTCTTAATCATTTATCTTTATAACTTATATTGGTTTCCCATACTTAACCAATATTTCATCCTTTCAGCCTGATTTCAGTTCTAGGACAAGGACCCAGAATTCGGGCCGAACTCTGCCCTTACCAGAGTTCGGGCCGAGTTCGGCCTCCCTGTTCCAGAATCGGGGACAGTTCCAGCCGTTGATCACAACTTGATCCAATGGTCCTGATTCACTCCGACCAAGAGAAACCCTTCCCTTATATTCGGTTTCTCTTCCTCCTCCTTCTTTCTTACCACCTTTTCCACTTCTTCTCCACTATTCTCTCAAAACCCTAACCCTAATTTCTTCTCTATTGTGCTCCATTTTTTCCCAAACTCAAGGAGAAGGGCTATTTTCTAATTCTCTTTCACTGTTCATCATTTATTTGAGGTATAACTTACTCTTCTTCTCTATTTCAATTTTCTCTACTTTGTGCTATGGCTCCTCGCTTGCTCAACCGTGGGAAGAGAATTCAGACCGAGGGAGCGTCCTCGTCGAATGCTCCTCCTCCCGTTGAGCAACCAGTTGAACAACAACAACAACCTCATCCGTTGTTCAACCCTTCACGTCCACGTGATCCAAACACTTATGACGATCGAATCTTTGTATCACTAGACGCGTCCAATGAATGGTTTAGTGATTTTCGGACACGTCCAGTGTTTGCGGGACATCCCATTAACTTCATAATTTTTGCACAATATGAATCTATGTTTCATGATCTTTGCCTTGATGAGCTAGTTGCTACGAATTTCGTTATCTATCGTAGCGCTATACAAATGTTTTACTGCAACTTAACTCATGATGACACTCACATTTATTCCCGAGTTGCGGGCATTGATATTGCCTTTGCTGATTCTGATTTGGCCGAATATCTTGAACTTCAAGAGCCCAATTCTTGGGAAAAGCTTGTTGAAGCTCGATCGTTCCACTTTCTAGATGGAACTTCCCTTGAGAGCTTCAAGGCAGACTTATGTGCCCCAAACATTTGTCCTCGTAAGCTTATGGCCAAACATCTCAACCCTTACTACTATGAACTTCATCGGATTATTTTCAACACCATTCTACCCAAAGCCGGCTCCACCGATGAAGTCACCTATTTTGAAATATCAGCTTTGTATCATCTCTACTATCGCATTCCTTTTAATCTTCCACGTACCATGATGGACTGGATGATTAACTGTAGGAAGAAACCACGAGCCTTGGTTTATCCCTTATATCTTCCTATGGTCCTTCGTGCATTCATTGTACCACTTCATGATTGTCCTTTCTTGCCTGCTCCTGCCTTTCTATCTAAGGCACGACGACTTCAGGCAGTCGTAGCCGCTCCTGCCACATCTGAGCATTCCGATGATGAGGATCCCGATGCCCCTCCACTTGGACAGGATGCGCCACCTCCTCCTGCTACCCTTGACTTCATCCAGACCATGCTCCGAGATCGCTTCACCTTAGAGGACGATCGCTGGACTCAGATGGACTACCGTACTACCCTGCAGATGAGTGCCCTCAGCAACTCGCTGCACGATATTCAGTATTCCATGTCTCGTCATCCTTCTATGCCCATTCCCATGGAGCGGGATCCCGGTCGCGAGGGATATCGCATTGACGATCCTTGGGTCATACGCTACCTGGATCCGGATGCTGCTTTTGTGGATCCCAGCTGTTCCTTCACTGATCCTTCCGACACCGCTGGGCCTTCTCGTGCTCCATGATGGAGATGGCTACTACCTGATGATGATGCTGCTGATCATAGTTTATGTTTTATGCTTTCCAGTTTTTTAGTTGTTTAGTTGGATTTATGTACTTGGTTTGTCGTAAACTCTTTATGTTTTAGTTGTGAGTGATGACTCTTATGATTATCGTAGTTCTATTACTCTCTGCTAGTTATGTTCGTTAATATGCAGTTTCTTCTCTTTTGGTGTGTTTGCCCATTATTACTTGCTTATATTGCTAAATGCCAAAAGGGGGAGAGACATGTATATTCTTTTTTTTTTGTATATATGTGCTTTTGGTGCTTTTGGGAGATGTTCCTTATCAGGCCAACAGGTTCAACGCTTTGTTTACGGGGGAGCTATCTTATTTAGCTCGGCACCAATTATGGGGGAGCTATGCTTTTGTCATTGACTGTGTCCAGGTATGAATAGTGAATACACAATTATTATTTTGTTAATTATCAATATGGGGGAGATTGTTGACACAAAGTCACAGTCAACCAAATATCGATAACATTGACTAAATAATACATGTAATAATTTAATACGACATACGACGTCTACATCAAGCTCAAGTCAGACGACAGCTCAGTCTTTGCAAATCAGTTATATATGAGTCTGTATTTTATACTTTTATTGAGTCTAGACTGTTGTAAACTGTGTCATGCTGAGCTCTTGAGACTTGACCAAAAGCCTACCCAAAAATCCATAAACTCCACCATCCAGAAATAAGCCCATTGGTCCCTTAGAACCATTCTGTGCTCTGGAGACAGAGTTCGGGCCGAACTCTGCCTCCACACAGAGTTCGGGCCGAACTCTGTCCCCTAAAAATCAGCAACCTAAATTTTAGGGTTAGCTGGTTGCAAGTTGTCCAACGGCCAAATATTTGAAATTTTCTACCCGAATTCTGGCCGAATTCTGCCTACAAAAATCCTATAAAAAGGCCAAGAATTCTCTCATTTCAAACCATCCAATCTTCTCTTCTCTACTCTCTTAAAGCTCAAATAAGCCATACCTTTCCCATATACTAGCCACAAGCATCCTAAGTCTCGAGTGCTCAGCATCTCTCAGTTAGGAGTCTTGTGCAAGAGTTGAAGAAGTCGCTTGGAAAATTCCAAGCAATCGCCACTGCGATCCTTTGTAAGAAGTTGACGTGCTCTTCTGAAGAAAAGGCACGGGTTGTAAACTACTATTTCACAAATAGTGGATTTAATCCTGAGCTAGAGTTCTCAGGCCTGGACTAGTCCTCCACGAGGGAAACCAGGTTAAAATCGGCTGTGTTTGCGTATGCTCTCTTTCTTCTCACTTTAAATTCCGTATTTACTCTGATTAGTTTTGTTTGTGATAGAGTTGAATTTTAATTGGATATTATCTCTATAAACTCTATTCACCCCCCTCTAGAGTTGTCATCTGTTCTTCAGCGATGGTAGTGACAGTAGTTTGGGCTCTCCATTTCTGCCGGCCGAGGTTCCCGTCTTGGTGGAGGGAGCTGAATTCTATCTCCTTGTATGAGCATATCCAAAATGGGCTTGACATGGCTGTCTTCGAAGGAGTAGGTCATTTGCGGCCATTATTTGTCTGCCGATTTTGACTCAGGTTTTTGGGCTGTGTCGGCCACCATGGCCTGCTTACTCCTGTTGTCCCGATTATTGGAAGGGCTACCTCTATTGTCGTTGTTGGTATTAGGACGCTTGTCCTTGTTCTCTCCGTCCGAGATGTGCAATCCCAGTTGGCGAGCTTTCTTCAACCGTTCTTCGGCACTAGTGGCACTGATGATGAATGTCTTCCAGTCCTTAAATTGACTTTCGCCCATCCAGAGACTGATTGTTGGGAGCAATCTCTTTTGGCAAATTTCAATTAGGGAGGAATCCGGGTTACCAGACGGCAACTTCATTGCGGTTTGACGAAACCGTTCGATATAGTTCCTTGTCAGCTCTTTTTCCCCTTGGACGACGTCCATGAGGGTGGACATTGTGATGTCCTGCCCTACTTCGTAGAATCTCTCCAAGAACGTATGCTTGAAGCTGGCGAATGAGTGGATGCAGTTGTCTGGTAGGTTGCGGTACCAGTCGAAGGCGACTCCTTCCAATGCCCCAATGAATAATCATGTGAGGATGGCATCGTCATGGGGCAGATGGTCGGTGGTGACCTCGAAGTAAGTGATATACCGACTTGCGGAGGTCTTACCATCATAAGGGTTGATGTTGAACGGCTTATATCTTAGCGGGAAGGGGACATCCCTCCATGCAGTAGGGTACGATTGTCGTATTCTGAGGTCTTGAGAGTTTTCTCGAGCGTGAAACATGGCCCGGAACTCCTGGACCTCTCTTCTCACTTCTCGGGCTTCATCCACAGTGGTGGGGGCCGTCATTTCAGGAGGATTGTTGCCCAAATTCGGTACCGCTGAGTTCGAGTCCGCATTGACCGCGGGACCCGCGCTTGTTTGGCCGGGCGTCCCTCCTTGCAGAATTGGAAGGGCCGCTTTGATCTCGTCTACAGACTTGACCAAGGCATGCAATATGGCTTCCAGAGTGTTGATGTGTTGGCGATCACTGGAACCACCTTGGTTGCTGTCCGTCATGAATACCGTCCTTACATGAGGAGAGATGGATGGAACGGTGGAGGACGTGTCCTCCGAGTCATACCCATGTACCGAGAAGTCATCGAGATATGTAGGAATGCCCTCCTCTGGTTCGGACTCAGAAGGAATAGTACCCCCAACTTCAGAGCTTGCTTCATCTTGAGAGTCATGAACGTCCTCGGGGACGTCGACATTTGCTGTATCTGACAGGAGAGTTGTTTCCTCGGGCTCGTCTCCTTGGAACATCGGATTATCGTGGATGTTCTGAGGAGTGCTACCCCCTGTTTCACTAACCCCCAGCGGTGCGGATGACGAACTTCTGGCTGTAGCAGATTTTGTCTTCGAACGGCTGCCTTGGAATACTCCGGTGGTGGACAGTCGTTTAGACGACAGTTTCTTAGCCGCAGTGGTTGAAATTTTCGGGCTGGAAACGTTCATCTTCTTTCCTCTTCCATCAGCAGGAATTTTCTGAGTGGAGTTGCAAGAGGCGATGGGAGGCGCTTCGTCCTCTGAGCTGGGTCGTTGCAGCCTTTGGAAAACAGATTGTCGGTCTTCTCTTGTTGTCGCGTTGTTGCAACAGTAGTTGACAATGATTTGGGTGCAATGATGTCTGTGGGAGGACTCTTTGCATGTCGGGGACTCTTCTCTTTCCTTGCGTTTGTGGAGGATAACCTCCCGCAAGTCAGACGGGTCTGGAGCGACCATGTTTGCTCCCTGGGTTTTGGGAGACTTTTGGGAACCACTCTGTCCGTTTGCCGCCGGGGGCTAAACTCGAGTGGATCTGTACAACTTCCCATCAGAGGCCCGCATAACAGTATGTGGAGCGCTCGGATGGTCAGAGGTTGGGACAGCCGACTGAGCTCGCCGAGCTCGCGCTGCCCTTGACTTCTTCACTTGAGCGCCTGAAGGCGTATAGTAGAAAGAGTCAGAGTGATGCTGCAGAGAGTCAGATATATTCTCTTGGGCACATAAGAGATCAGGACCATAGGAGAGGCGATCGAAGACTGAGCCTGAGCTGCGTGGAGCAGGCGGTATGCGGCTGGAGTCGACAGTCTTCATGCGGCTGGCAGTTGTAGCCGCATAGGCTTTCTTCATGCGGCTGGAAGTCTCGGCCGCATGTGTTTTCTCCATGCGGCTGGAAGATCTGGCCGCATAGACATTCTTCATGCGGCTGGCAGTTTCAGCCGCATGAGCATCATGCATGCGGCTGGCAGTCTTGGCCGCATGAGTGTTCGGTTTCTTCCTGGAGCACATAGAATCACTCTTTGTCCCTACAAGTCCAGCATCGTAGTGCTTTCCTCTGCCGGACTTGGGGACAGCAGAGTCCTCTATGGCTTGAAGTGGGGCCGCATGAGAATTGCCTTCGCCGTCTTGTGTAGCAGAGAGTACTCCGTCCAGGGCTTGGGGAGGAGCAAATGATTTTGGCCTCCACTCCCTGCGAGCCTTCTCTGTGCGGGTTTGCTTCTGGACCGGGCCAGCGCTCCCGTCGGAGAGCATTTCTTCAAACGCCTGTTGGTCGAAGCGGACGACCATCTTCTGTTGTGTGGAGCCAAGTTTGGCTGCATCCGATTGCGTCACCAACTCCTCAGCCGTGGAGAAGTTTGTCCCCAGCAGAGTCGCCATCGTGTTTGCCATGAAATATAAAAGAACAGAACAATTATCGGAGGACCGGACTTTTACTTGACAATACAAACTCGCTTGTACAAAGAAAGCCTAGGGACGAAAGCCTAGGTACAGCAATCTAAGTACAATTGTTTATTTTAGATTCTGGGGGGTGACAATAGAGGCTCGGGAAAGCGACGGCCGCTCTACCTTACTCCTTGGACGATCGGGTGCAGTTTTGGCTCTGTAGAAGAACTGCTTGGCGTTGGTGAAAAAATGCTCTCCTTTTGATCTCTGTATATTATCTCTCTGGCTCTCTATATCTCTGTCTTTCTCTTTTTTTTATTAGAGAATCTCCTCTTTTTTCGCAAGAGAATGGCACCTTGCTATTTATAAGAGTGGGGGCATCACTAGGGTTTGCAATGATTGTCCATTCTTGAAAGTCGGCGGTTAAGGATCACTGAATCTGGGCCGTTCATCTTGAATATAAGAGATTTGAGCAATTAATGTGATTGCATCAAATCTTTTGTGGGTAATTAATAATGATTGACATAAATCCTCCTGATTTATCATGCCAATCTCGGATTTTCCGCCACGTGTCATTGATTTGCTTGATTGCGAATGATCTGATTTGATCCCAATATTTTATTGGAATTTGTTGATGGATTTCGATCGATTTGATGCCACGTGTCCCACTATCATGCCACGTGCCTTAACCGTGAGCCATTGAGAAAATCTGAGCCGCATGAGGATTGCTCCTTATTGAGCCGCATAAGGCTGGCCACGTGTCAAGGCTGCTTGGGAGTGGCCCCTGAACATTTGAACCGCATGGCGATGATCTGAGACGCATGAGCGTAGGCGGCCGCATAATGGGTAGCTTCTTTGTGAGCCGCATGGAGATAGTCCTTGTGAGCCGCATGGGGTAACCTCTGCTTGAGCCGCATAAGACAGCTTCGGCCTAAGCCGCATGGGACAGCTTCGGCCCGAGCAGCATGGGGTGGTCTCTGCTCGAGCCGCATGAGACTGTCCACGTGTCAAGGCCGCCTGACAGTTTCTGGATCTCGGGGGATCGTGTCAGAGATTTTCTTCGTTTCCCTAGGAGTCCGCCATTATGAGGGAGTCATAATTGTATCTTTGTGGCAGAACTGTCACCTTGTCAGAGCTGTCAGCCATCAAGACATTTAATGCAGTATAGGTCAAAGGGAAGAGCCGTTTGCAGGCCACGTGGCTCCTTTCTGAGTCGCATGAAATTTATTCGAGCCGCATAGACGCTTGAACCCGCATGGATCCCTGAGCCGCATGAGCTCTCTGAGCCGCATGGGGCTCCCTGGCCGCATGGATCTTTCTTTATTCTTTTCCATGCTTCTACAGTATAGTCCTCTATTGTTTCGTTCTTCAAGAAACAAAAGGCAACTGAAAATGTTTACCGGTAGAAGTGAACCCGACAATGTGAAAAAGAGGCATCTTGAATTTATTAGTCTTGTATGTGCAATCAACAACCAAGACATCGGCGAAGAATCGTGCCAATTATGTACAATCCGGATGGAACCAAAACATATAAATGACTTCATTGCTCTGCGGAAGTCTTCTATGGTATTCCACGTAATAATTTTTGGCTAATACCTTCAACACTTGCTGCATCGCCATTTTTCTTTTTAGAGTATTTGTTCTCGACCTAGCTAGTGCATTGTATATTTTCCTCAAACTAGACTTGTTCTTATCATTCTTCTCACACAGCATAGAATAAATTTGTTTAGGACCAACTCCGGAAGTTGACAATTCTTTAACTAACTTTTTTTCATCGTCGTTCAATCTTCCAGCGTAGGGATGACCAACAAGCGTGTCCGACACATGATGATTGTGCATCCCATTCCTCACCACAACTGTCCACTTTTCGTTATTTTTGTACCCCAACACTAACTTTAATGGACAACCACATTTCCTTGTCCCTGTCGCTTTCTTCTGAGATTTTATTAGGAGAAGTTCATCTTTTTTACAATGATCCCTATACTGTCCACCTCTTTCATAACCAAGATCTACAGTTTTTCGATTCGGCCGGTGCCATAACGACCTTGAAATGACAAGGATTGTGTTCGATCGCCTTCCAACTTCTCTGTACCATTCTAATGCTTCGTCGTAAGATTCAAAAACCATATCCGTCGAAAATATATTCTTCAAATCAATGCACATAGGAGATGGGGTGCCCTACAATAAATTTTCGAATTTTTTTATAACTAAATCAACGACAAAACCAAAGACAATATCCAATTCAGGACTCACATTGCAGTTAAACTAGACTGCCACAAATTCTGACAGTCCTAAGTGCTTGATGGACTGCCAGAAAGTGTGGCAGTCAAGTTGTTCATATGCTATTCAACTGGATTGCCACACTTTCTGGCAGTCCATAGTACTTTATGAACTGTCAGGAAGTGTGGCAGTCCAGTTGTTCATACGCTATTCAACTGGACTGCCACACTTTCTGGCAGTCCATAGTACTTTATGGACTGCCAGGAAGTGTGGCAGTCCAGTAGAGCAGAGCAGAAGATTAACTTCTGGACTGCCGCACTCTTTGGCAGTCCACCAAGTACATGGGACTGCCTGAGTGTGTGGCAGTCCAAATGTCGACTACGAATTGTTGTACGTAGGTAGGTCGGGGACCTACCGAGAGTTCTTCGGAGAGAATCTCGTGTTCTTCGGAAGGACCAGACTGATCGATTGCTAGATGACGCAGCGGGAAAGCGGAACGGGCTTACCTTCGTGCTTGGCAATGGCCAAGTCGATCGGTGATGACGATAACTGGACCACCGTTGCTTGGTGAGAGCGAAGCGGTGCCGTAAAAACTCCGACGGAGGGCCTTGTGAGGGGTCCGCACGAAGGTTGCTTGAAAACCTCAAGCGAGGAGCTTCCGAATCCACGGAACAGTCGAGTCCACGACCAAGAAAATAAGAGAACAAATCTCAAACTTTAAAGAAGAATTTTATTGATTAAAAGTTGTTCTCAATTGCATACAAAAGGTGCATATTTATAGGGTTTTGTGGCAACCTAATCCTAATAAAATAAAGATAAAATCTATCCTAATAAAATAAAGATAAAACACATCCTAATAAAAGATAAATTCAAAATAAGAATCCTAACATAAATAGGATTATAAAAAAAGTAAAGAAAAAAAGGAATCCAAGAGGGAAGAGGAAAAGAAAAGGAATCCTAGAGGGACTAGGATTCTACGCTACATCAGTCTCCCCTACTTCATGAGAACTCGTCCATGAGTTCTTCTCATAAATAAAGTGGTTCGTCAGATGAAAAGTATTTGTAAAGATCAACGACATTGAAGGTTGGAGAGGTATGTGTGTTTTAATACTGAAGTTACGGATGAGAGTTGGCGAGACCATAGAAGCTTTGAACTTCAGTCATTATCTTTGGTGTAGGTCAGTCGAGGCTTGCTAGAATCTTCTCTTCATCAACACTGCGGCCATCGATGCTAGTCACAAATTCCAAGACGATGAGTTGGTTAGTAAATAATCTACACTTCTTAATTCGAAGAAGGTTGAGAAGTTCCCTGAGGTGTTTCAAATAATCAGCTTGACTCTTGCTATAAATCAGGATATCATCAAAGTAGAGGACTACGAACTTTCTTGTTAATGGCTTCAAAATATGATTCTTAATGGCCATGATGGTCTTTGATGTATTCAAAAGTCCGAAGGGCAAAAATAGCCATTCGAGTAGTTCTCGGATCTTGAAAATAGTCTTCCACTCATCATCAGGTTGGATCCGAATTTGAAAGCAGCTGATGGTGATGTGGCTGATAGCCCGACTGTCGATGTACATACGTCGTGAGTCATCCTTCTTTGTCATAAGCTTATATCCATGAGCTTTCGTCTCTTTGGCATTGGGAGCTTTCAATATTGGTAAATTCTTCAATGCTCCATCGCAGGAGAAATTTTCTTGCTGAATCGTACACTCAAGAGAAAAGAACGATAAACATGACGATGAAAATGATGATGATAATAATGTCTTGGTTGACTCCACTGAAATTCTCTGTTTGTCGTGTATACTTTTGTTGATGCTTCTTTTCAGAATTTTCTGTAGAAATTCTGCACCATGTTCTTGATCGTCATCTTCTGGGAGGATCTTGTCTTCTTTTGGATAATTTTCTTGAGGGCATGAAAAATGCATCTTCGTAGCGTCCGCAATAATTTCACCAAAGATTATCATGTCCTTCATTTCAGTTGGTTCTATTTCTTGATTAGAAACCTTCAAATTCATATCTTCTTAAAGCGTTGATGATTTCAATTCAGCATCTACAATGGGTTCATCCGACTTTGATATGTTCTTCGCAATCTTGTTGTCTTTATAGTTAACAATGACAATTGGTGCTATGAGGGGACAATTGTTGTGGGAATGCTTGAGCCCTTTTTGTGGTTGTGGACTGGTCTTATGAATATCATCTGATGCTAATGGAAGGAGAGTGAGACGTCGTCCATCTTGAAGGAATATGTGTTGTCTCTTCCCCGGTAAGTGACATTTTTCTCAAATTGCCACGGCCGACTGAGGATGATGTGGCAATAGTCCATGTCGACAATATCGAATGTGACTTCATCCTTGTAGGTCTTTCCGATAGAGAATGGTATGCGACAAACTTTTGAGACGACCATATTGTGGCCCTGTTGAATCCAGCTAATTTTATATGGAGCCGGGTGTACTTCTTTGGTCAGTCCCATTTCTCTACCATTGCTCTTGAAACAATGTTCTCTATACACCCGTTGTCAATGATGATGTCACATAACTTGTCTTTGACTTTGCATCGAGTTCGGAAGACATTGTGGTGCTAGAGTGATTCTTCAATCTTTGGGGCTAACAGTAGTCGCCTAACGATACATACTGGATGTCCAAACTCTTCGCGCGTTACTGGTTTCGCCATTGTTGTTTTGAAAAAGAAAGATTCCCAAAGGTTTCCAAAATAAATTGGAATCCTCGATCTGTGGGGCTCTGATACCACTTGACGCAGCGGGAAAGCGGAACGGGCTTACCTTCGTGCTTGGCAATGGCCAAGTCGATCGGTGATGACGATAACTGGACCACCGTTGCTTGGTGAGAGCGAAGCGTGCCGCAAAAACTCCGACGGAGGGTCTTGTGAGGGGTCCGCACGAAGGTTACTTGAAAACCTCAAGCGAGGGGCTTCCGAATCCACGGAACAGTTGAGTTCACGACCAAGAAAATAAGAGAACAAATCTCAAACTTTAAAGAAGAATTTTATTGATTAAAGTTGTTCTTAATTGCATACAAAAGGTGCCTATTTATAGGACTTTTGTGGCAATTAATAAAATAAAGATAAAATCTATCCTAATAAAATAAAGATAAAATACATCCTAATAAAAAGATAAATTCAAAATAAGAATCCTAACATAAATAGGATTATAAAAAAAGTAAAGAAAAGAAAAAGGAATCCAAGAGGAAAGATGAAAAGAAAAGGAATCCTAGAGGGACTAGGATTCTACGCTACATCACTAGATTTAACGTTCCTATTTCTTCCATATTTCCTACATTATGATAAAACCTTCAATAATTTGGAATGAATAATTTTTTAAACAAATATTGCCATCTAGTAGTCGAAAGCATACCGAGTATTAGGAATATTCATTGATAATTATTCTACGTTTCAAGACAAGAAGATTGAGTGGGGGACAAGAAGAATATTCTAGGGTTCTTGGAAAAGTGAAAATAGAACTTTGGAGAAGAAGACAAAAGGAGAAATTTTTTATTTTGACTTTTATACTAGAAAGTGGGATAACCATGATCACTTTCTTCAATGGCAAACTTGTAGATAAACCAAACTTTAAAATGGGCCAGCCATGATAAGTTTTTGATGTGCCCATATAATTAGCCTAATTTTCAATTTTAATTAGAAAAAGATTTTTTTTTTTTTTTTTCCTTCACATCCCAACAATTTCATACCCAAACCCGTCAAACCCGGATCGCTAAAGCCTTCTCTTAACCTGCCTAGGGTTTAGGTCCACTATCCCCAATTCTCTCCTCCGCCGCCCCGTCGAAACAACTTTTCCAATCACACCGCCTCGTCATCCCCAAATTCGCAGTCCGGTTCAAAAAATGGCGGACTCCGCAGCGGAGAAGAAGAGGACCCCGAAGCTCCCAATTCCCGGCAAGAGGAACGTCCTCATCACCAGCGCTCTGCCATACGTCAACAACGTCCCCCACCTCGGAAACATCATCGGCTGTAATTTTTTTTCTTTCCTTCCTTTTTTTTTTTTTTTTCATTTTAGACCCTCTTGTTTGTAGAATTTGTACTCGGAATTTGTCCGATCGAGTAGTGACGAGTAATTAATTGTTGCAGGTGTGCTGAGCGCCGACGTGTTCGCGCGGTACTGCCGGCTTAGGGGCTACAACGCGATCTACATCTGCGGGACCGACGAGTATGGCACCGCGACGGAGACCAAGGCCATGGAGGAGAACTGCTCGCCCAAGGACATCTGCGACAAGTGCGTAAACTTAGCTCTTATTTTTAGTAATTTGCGTCTCGAAAACGCAGAATGCCACTAGCACTTCCTTTTGACACGAACTCGCGCTTCGAGTTCTGTATCTAGAATCGCGTTCTGGATATGCCAACATCAGAAAACTACTGTGTTTTGGGTAATATTTTACTTATATTGAGTTGGGGATTTTAAACAGCAAAATTTTGGTTTGCCATTTTGGCTAAGTTGCCGGCCGAAACGGCAAACAGTCCATTTCAAACGGAAAGCGAACTAGCTTGTAGTTGAAAATAACTCAACTTTTTAATGGCCTATGATGTGAATTCTGTGGTGATGTTTTTGAAGAACGGAATGGAAACTGTGGCATAACCTTTAACGAGTTTCTCTTGTTTCTTTAGTTTCTACTATAATTAGGACCTAGCATGTTCTTCATCTAATAATCACTACAACATTTTTGTACATTTTTGTTGGTACTATGACATTATATGGAACCAGTGAATACAATTCATAAAACAAAAAAAAGGTAGGAATTCCTGGTAATATTTGTGTTGACAAGGTTGTCAAAGCGGGCGGGCGGTCTGGTGCGTCAAGACCCCTGAGCCTAGATGGTTAGGTGGAGCATCTCCATCACATGATCGATCCTTTCTAATACACCCATAGCTCCTTTGGTCTCCGCCAGTCTCCAACCAGTTTCTTCCTCTTTTTCAGTCCTTCAAGTGTGACAAAATTTTGAAGTTTTTTATATCTTAGATTGCAGTTATGGTTGTAGAGAAGTAACAAAAGGATTGGTGGTGTTGGTTTTTTGGGACAAATTTTAACCGCCTCTTGCTAATATATGTTTAAGCAACCACTTGCTAATATATGGGTAAGGAAGAGTGTACAAATCAGAACTTCTTAAAAAGGTTTGCATGTATAAATTTTTATGTTAATGCCTCTTTAATAGCACCAATCCTAACGGGTGGGTTGCGGTCCCAACAACCGAAACGTTTCCGCTGCATACCATCATTTGCGGCTTTTTCCGTCTATAAGACGAGTGCTACTCGTCTTAAGGATGTGCGCCTACAAAGATTATTCGATTCCCTCCTAGGCCAAGCGGTTCCGGGGTGCTCCGGCATTTAACCGTTTGGGGGAAACACTCGTGCACGAGTTATTATCACATTAATCTCAAGTCCATCCCATTCGACCATGCAACGCCCTTATTATTCAAGCAATCAAATTCAAACAACCAAATATAGTCTTGAGTCCGAGACTCAGACTTTATCATCTCGTATTTCTTCCGTTAACTTTCTGTGTTCTTACGTTTCATACTTCGTTTCAATGATTCAATGGCATCATGTCTCAACTCAATGTTCCTCAACCGAATGATCCGAAGGTCTCGAACACCTTTCGAGGCATCATGTCATATCTGACAGTTCCGCCACATTCATGCCACAACTGTATTCCTTCGCAACGAAGCCATCTTTTATTATCTCGTGCACGAAGGCACGTTTTGACCGTATTTCCATAATCTATAACTTAGCATTCAATGTTCGGGGCTTGCGCGCTAGGGCGCTCGCCTATTGTCTTTCAATGTTCTAGTCGTTCTAACTCGTGCGCGAAGCACGGTATAGTTCGTGCACTAAGGCACTCGCTATCCCATGGTCTTACGGCTTGCGCACCGAGGCGCTCGTCTTTGCGATATCCAATGTCCCATAGCGACTCGTGCATATGATGCACGTTTCATTTCAATTGTTCCAACTTAGTGTTCGACTCACACTACGATTTATCTCCGATCGGACCACGTCCGTGGCGCCGATATGTTAACTTAGCGTACAATGATATAATTTGACTTATCGCATGAAGGAGTAAAAAGAAAAGTCAATCCTCCCACCTTGAGTCGATACGCCTTTGTTGTTTCGCCGAGCCGATGCGGCTCGATTTCATAACTTTGTTGCATGGCCACTCTCCTGACTTACCATTCGAGCATTTCGTGCTTCATTGAATTATACGTCCGATTTGGCTTACCGTGCCCAAGTCTCAGCCCATCGCAAGGCGTCGATTTGATTTCGCGGACCCCTTACTAAATATGGCAAAGATCGACCTCTAATATTTTCGCGTCAACGTATAACCTGCACACGAAACCAACTAAAATCAATACTTGCATCGATTCGGACTTGCGCCTTGGTCGATTCGATTTCTTAGAATCTTCGAGCCGATTCAACGCACTCATCCTTCGGGGCAACGCGGTGCTTCGCATCGATTCACTCGATGCATTCTTTCGGGACAAGGCAACTCTTCGCATCGACTCAGTTCGATGCGTTGCTCGGGACAACGTAACTCTCGTATCGATTCACATCGATACATTTCATTCGGTCAACGCGACTCGCTGAGTCAACGTCTCAGCGTAATGCACCGTGCGGAGCGGGGCATTACAGGCTCCAGCCCATCCCAAGGGAACCTTGGATCCGCCCCTGAGGGCCGTGACATTGAGTTTGTTCTTATATTCAAAATGGAGGGGATATGACTTGTCTGTTTTTGCATTTTTAGGCCTCTATAATATTCATCTAGAGCAATGTTTGCCAATATTCATATTCCCAGACTTCATATCTCATTTACGAGCATTATGATAGTCAGTTTCTTAATTGAATATATATATATATATATATATATATATATAATATTCTGATCGAAAAACATCTTATTTTTGTCACTATTTTTTTACCTACCAGTAGAAGATTAGAAATTTAAAGTACCCTCTGTACTTTTTATTATCTGAACTTTCATCTACGCAACATTTAACAATATCTCCCCCATGCAGATATCATGCAATTCACAAGGACGTTTATAACTGGTTCGACATTAGTTTTGATGAGTTTGGGCGCACATCAACTCCACAGCAGACTGAAGTTTGCCAAGCCATATTCCACAGATTGAGGGAGAATAAATGGCTCACTGAATGCAAGATGGAGCAGGTCAGTTGGCAGCATTAGTACACATTGAGTGGATTTTCTTTTGGTCTATATGTTTCTTACCGTTTTTTCCCCAATTTATCTAATAGATAATGCAATCAAGTAGTTATTTGTTCCTTTAATTTTATTGTTGGTTCACTTTATCTCAATTTGAACCTGAAATGCAGCTTTACTGCGACACATGCAAACGCTTCTTAGCAGATCGACTAGTGGAGGGAACATGCCCAACATTAAATTGTAATTATGATTCTGCACGTGGTGACCAGTGTGAGAAGTGTGGAAAGTTGTTGAATCCAACTGAACTTGTGGATCCTAAGTGCAAGGTCGAGATAATTTCTGAGGACCCTATCTTTAGTTCTATTGTTTCTTAAACTTCTAGAATTCATATTACGTCGATTTCTTTGTAAATCTCAATTTGAATACCACAAATCATTGCTATTTTATTCAATCTTTTGCTCAGTGCACTGTAGGTATGCCGGAACCCTCCACACGAGCGTGAAACAGAGCATTTGTTTTTGGAGCTTCCTTTGCTGAGGAGTAAACTGGAAGAGTATATCAATAATATGTCAGTGGCTGGGGGTTGGAGCCAAAATGCTATTCAAGCAACAAATGCATGGCTGAAGGAAGGATTAAGATCACGCTGTATCACAAGGGATTTAAAGTGGGGAGTTCCTGTTCCAGAGGAGAAGTATAAAGATAAGGTTAACAAATAAGTAGCAAACTTTAATATTTCAATCTAGTGCTTGCAAAAGGATTAGTTCATCTTCATGGAACCAAATTAAATTTATATATCATTACTTATCCATATTGCTATTTCAATAAGTATGCAGATTGTTCTTTCAATTTATCTCCAGATTCTTGTTGAACTTAACACAAACAATTTTGTGCAATGAAAAACTTCCAGGTATTTTATGTTTGGTTTGATGCCCCCATTGGCTATGTGTCAATCACATCATGCTACACACCTGAATGGGAAAAGTGGTGGAAAGATCCTGAAAATGTAGAGTTGTATCAGTTCATGGGAAAGGACAACGTGCCATTTCACACAGTAAGAATTGTTTTTGGTGTTTCTATTACAATCTTGCGGTACCCTTTACAGGATTTACCCTTATGTGTTTGATGACATGAAGTATGAAACCCTATATGAAAGTAGGAAAACCATGAAACTGAAGTTTGAAAATTGAAATCCACTAACCAATTTACAGAGGCTGCAAAAGTTGTTTCACCACATGAAACCCTGTGACAGCCATGCTAAATGGCAACAATAGAAAACTCTCTCCCTCTCTCTTTATATAGAAACCCCACTTCATTTGGTCTATCTCTCTCTCTCTCTCTCTCTCTATATATATATATATATATATATATATATATATATATATATATATATATATATAAGCGAAGTGGTGTTTCCTGCCAAAATCTAAAGGATAGGAGGTATATCAGATGGCTATGGATATGACACATGTATATGTCACTATTAACTAACAAAAACATTATGAAAATTATTATCAAATGATATAAATGAGAAGCAATTTCAAAAACCAAATTATCAAGGAGTGTCGGAGGCACGGGAATATATATATATATATATATGGCAAAAGGTTCCTAAGGGATCACCGTAGGAAGTTCTCTAAGGGATGCCACATGTCAAATCCCTACTAAATATATGGAAGCAATGATAGTTATTAGTTATTGGAGGATATAATGGGTGGCTTGGATTTGACATGTGGACTCCACCTTAGGAACCATTTTTCCTATATCTATATTCTGTACTTGCAGTTGCAACAGGAGTTTGGGACATCCTTTTGAAAGATACAACTCATGTTTGCTTGAAGTTCAAGAATTCCTATTCACTTTGGATATCCTCCTATATATTTTTGTTTAAATTGTTTATTTTTCAAGTACAACCTATGTTGCACGGATACCAATTTGACATGGTAACACAGATACAACACCTATCTTGGTGTGTCCTAGTGTATTTTGGTGTGTCCGATGTGTGTCCGACATGACATGGCCGCATTTGGATCAAGATGTTGGGTGGGCTGGGCTTTGGCTGGAATTCTCAAACCCAGCCTGGGCCCACCGTGTGGATTAACCGCTTATTATTATTATTATTTTCATGATCCATGAAATCACAAATTCCATTTCCTGTCCTCGAATCTAAACCCGTCCAGTCCCATCGGCAAGTAAGTTCATGCTGCAAACCTTGGAAAGTCACTTCATACTGTGGCATGACCAATGGTCATGTCGGCATATGTAGGGCCCTCATGTCGGTTTAGAGGAGGACTAAGGTGCTTGTTAGATGTAGACGTGTTGTTAAAAACATGCGTATTTCTTGTAACATAATAAATGACCAATTGTCCAGTGGGGAAAATTTGGAATCACTGCAAATATAATAGCGGGGTTAGTGGTGGCAGGTCATCGCACCCTATTGCAGCACTAGATTAAGCATGAATGTTTGACTGGACTAGTCTTGCTTACGAGGAAATAACTCTAGTCAGTCACCATGCAGAGTACTAGAATGACGATGGGAGAGGATACCTCTCTTTTAAAATGCATTAGACCAAGAAAATTGGTGTACAAAAGAATTCAAGAAGGAAATAAAGTCCAACAGATAGGAGCTCCCTAAACAGCCAGGTGGCGGAGGCCCGCGGCCCTCCGGGGGTGGGAGCATTGGGCCCGTTCCGGGCCCAGGCCGGTCTTTTGACTTGGGCTGGGCTTCATTTTTTTGAGGCAAAACCCGACCCAACCTGATAGGGGGCTGGCCTGGGCCGGGTTTGGGGAAGGGAAACCCAGCCCGACCCAGTAGTTGGACTAGACCGGGCCGGTCGCAGACTTTGACCGGGCCTGGGCTGGCCCAACACTGGTTTGACCGAGCTGGACCTGGGCCAGTTTTGGGGCTGCCCAGCCCACTGAATGCCATGACATTTGGAGTATACGTGCTTCCTAGTGTACAACTATATGATTTAAGCTGCATGAAGCAACTAAGAGAAATGGGTAAGAAGAAGATTATGGTACTTAGTTTTCTGTACCGTGATTTGGATAACATCAAAATTTTCAAATGTTTCATGTAATGCATGTTTGCACTCACATAAGTTCATGTGCAGACTGCGGAAATAACACCCAAGGCATGTAGTATGTATTTATGACCTTCAAGCCTCCAGCTGTAATGCACCTTTTACTAATAAACTTCCTCATTTATGAGTTGTCTTGTGCACAAGTAAGGAAAAGTGCGTGCACACTCACACATACTCAATCGAATATAGGTTTGTGTCCTGGCCACCTTTGTCGCTGACATGTTTCAGGCACAACAGTGGCGTTCCATGATATATTTGGACAGGCCAAAACCAGTCTTGTTTTTGTGCCATTTTGTTCATTTGTTTTGCGTCATGTTCATATCTGTCAAATTTAGATACACAGAAAGACACAACCCTGCTTGGCAGCTTATATGGACATATAACTGGTCTAGTAGCTTTATAGTTATTAGCGACAACTTCAACTTATTTCTTATTCCTAGCTACTCTGTCTGACTAACATTGTGTTGAATTTTCTTATCATGCTAGATACGTATTCCATAACTCACTTAAGCACTACATTGTAAATTTCATAACTCATATTTGGTGGACCCTCTTCAGGCCAGATACCATATCATGCCAACAGAAGTCCAAAATTCTTCTCTTGGTTTTGCATTGTAAGTGATGCACAATGCAAATTCTGTAATCTACAAAATTTTTGGGCCAACAAATGACTGGTGCATTGTTGTATAATCTATAATGTGAAGTAAATAGTGCAAATGTTCTCCCTTACGGCTTAATCTAGTCCCTAATTTTACTTACGCTATATTTGTACATACATGTTCGCCTGCACGGTTGGACCTAAAGTGAGTTCTATTTTATCCTTTATTTTGATAGCACATAAACATTTCATGTTTTTGTTCATTGTTATGATTAGATGTACATTCTCATGTATTTTAATATTTCATGTTAAGTTATGTTTCCTAAAATGTGTTCAATTTTAGGTAGTTGTAATTTGTTATGATTAGTTGCAGGCTTCATAATTATGTTGTTATTAGTTATGATTGGTTGTATATTCTCATGTTTTTTGATATTTCATGTTCAGGTTATGTTTCCTTCTACACTTCTTGGAACTGGAGAAAACTGGACCTTAATGAAGACAATAAGTGTTACAGAGTATTTAAACTATGAAGCAGGTACCGTAAACATGTCTGTTTTCTGGTATTAATTATCTTCTTTAGGAACATAGTTTCAGTTTTGGTATTGTACATTTTGGGTTAATCCTTATTAGCTATGCGGTGGATGCAATTTAGGTTCGCATTTGGTACGCGTATTGCTATATTGTCGGGAATTTTATATTCGTAAGGCATCAATTCCATAATAAATTTATATTACCAATGTTTTGAATAATACATATTTTTCGAGGGAATATATAATTCAAGTGCAAGAATGCAGAGTTGCTTTTATAACCAAAGCCTATTTTTTGAGTCCATTTGGTTAAGAAGCTAGTCAATTACCTAGGATCTAGGTTCAAATCCCACCAAAATAAATACTATTTTTAACTATCAAGATTATTTGTGAATGGGTAATTGGTCACCTGAACCTTGCTAGCATGTACCCGGATCCAACCTGAAGCCAAGGACGACCCCACCCATATCCAGCTGGTCTTGACCTGGACCGACTACCTGGGTCCGGTTGGAACCTAACCCAACCCAAATCCAACCCGAGCCAAACTAGACTGCCCCAAACCCAAACCTGGACCAGACTCGGACCATAACCCTACTTGATTAACTTGTACTCGATTTTAATAACTTTATCCCATGGTAGATAAACATACCCCTCCTGATTAGGAGGGAATATGATTCTTACGTTTGTGAGAAAATAGTGTCCCTGGAATTAAATTTGCTTGGGGATAAAAAATTATAAACATGAAACTAACATGGCAATCACTTTCCCACCCATTCCTGGGAATTTAAAAAATTCCCTCAAACCAAACAGAATCTTAGAGTAAACAAGGGTGGTTGGTTAGGATGATGTTGGAAGCAAGATTCTGACAAGCAATTAGGACTTCTCCGTAATTAACATGCCAATATATGCTTTAAGATGTGATGTCAAGTGTTCACACTATAGATGAGTAGGGCAAGAATCTAGGGCCAGTTATGTCCATTTGTGATGGTTTTGTCCCAAACCCGGACCATAATCCTACTTGATTAAATTGTACTCGATTGCAATAATTTTATCCCATGGGTAATAAACATACCCCACCTGATTTGAAGGGAATATGTTTCATACATTTGTGAGAAAATAGTACCCCTGGAATTAAATTTGCTTGGGGATAAAAAATTATAAACATGAAACTAACATGGTAATCACTCCCCCCCCATTCCTGGGAATTTAAAAAATTCCCTCAAACCAAACAGAATCTGAGAGTAAACAAGGTGGTCGGTTAGGATGATGTTGGAAGAAAGATTCTGACAAGCAATTAAGGCGTCTCTGTAATTGGCATGCCAATATATGCTTTAAGATGTGATGTCAAGGATTCACACTATAGACAAGTATTGCGAGAATCTCGGGCCAGTTACGTCCATTTGTGATGGTTTTGTCAAAACTCTGATGGTAGGGGGTAAAGGGAAAAGCTAACCGTGAAGAGGTCAAACAATCCCTAAAGAGAATTGGAGTTGTTTCCATGAAATTTCCATGTTAGCCATATAGGATAATATGGGAGGGACGACTCCTACTGCCAAGGTCTCCCTTTTATGCAGGGTCTGGGGAGAGCCATCTTGAAATTCCTACAGTTTCATGAATGCTTTCGGTATTGCTATGCCTTAAGGGTTAACAACTAATCTTCTACTTTAAAGGTCCCTTATGTACATGAAGACTTAACAACTTCATGACTGTCAATTTTTCTGCTTATCTAATTTGACAAAACTCCCTTAAGAACTGAATTAAAAGCCCTTATTTACATGGGAAACATAGAAGATGGCTCTAAAGATCCTGATCATGTTGTTTGAGTCTGTTCCAGCAAGTGATTGTTGAGCTATCATTTATGATCTGAAGGAAGTTGCAAGATGCTTGTATGCCACTTCACCCAATATCTATGTTATGCAATTATCCTGGATTCCCATGTTGAGATGTACTATAACCTCCAACAGGAGAAGGGAGCTCCATTGCTTTGTTCTCTACAATAAGTTGAAATCAAATGCCTGTAGCATGGTATTATGTTTATTGGAATTCATATTTCTGATGTATTCTGCAGGAAAGTTTTCGAAAAGCAAGGGTGTTGGAGTTTTTGGTAATGATGCTAAAGAAACAAAAATTCCTACAGAAGTATGGCGATACTACTTACTAACTAACAGGCCTGAGGTGAGTTTGTGAAGGATGAACAGTTTGTTAGTGTTGTAATTTTTAAGGGTCCTCTATTTCTCATCATACTTAATTGTTCGCGTGTTTTAGGTGTCAGACACATTGTTCACATGGGCTGACTTACAGGCTAAGCTAAATGGCGAATTGTTGAATAACTTGGGCAACTTTATTAATCGTGTTTTAAGCTTTATTGCTAAACCAAGTGGTAAGTTTGCGGAAATGAACATAATATATATGCCTCTGCAATTTCCTAGCATATCTGTGATAATCTTTCATGTGTTTAGTTACACAAAAACAATGTGATATGGACAAGGCTAGAGAGAAAGCAGGAAATTAACCAAAAACCAGATAGGAGCAATATTGTTACTTAACCATCTGTTTTAGCTTCACCAAGGTTTGTCTCAGTCTAGGTGATGTTTTACTGTTCTTGTGGTGCATGTGCATATCTTGATGTATAGACGGTATATGTGCGGAAGTTTTTCAGTATTGTTTGAGCTTGTTTGGAGTGAAAATGTGTACCTGCACACATATAAAAGCTGTCCTTAAACATGATCTTTAAGTAAGCATTTAGATGTGGTGAAGGCAAACACATATCAGTTCCTTTTTTCTCTGCGCTCCCTAAAGCTTTTAGTTTGCAATGATGGTATTCTTTTCATATGGGCAACTGAGTAGACCTAGTCATCAAGTACAACAGCAGAATGGCTTTAGTGAAGAAGTTTTGGGTCGGCTACATATATCCTTTCTTTCCATTCAGTTCTGTACATCCAACCCTCTCTAACATTAGCGACATCCGTATTATTTTCCACAGCTTAGGCCTTGTAATCACATCTCATGACTCTCATCTACAAGAAATGGGTTCTCCATACCATGCGCCCCCTTACCATGAGTCTCCCACTAACGCAGAGCCATCTGGGAGGTTAAGGATGCAGGACTCCTTACAATTTTAAGGAGAGCTTGCTTCACAATTGTGCCCCTGCGTTGCAATGACCAAGTTTTGCTAGCTTGCCAAAGTTTACTGGTTTATAATTTCCTGAGTGTACTGTTACTTTCTCTGCTTCTGTGTTCTAGAAACACAAATTTCGGACATTTATGATAAACTGATGTCGGGACTGTTCATTTGGTGGAAACTTTGAACTGATGGAGGATATAATAGGTTATTTTGGCCTTTGCTATGATTCAGTTTTGATTTACACATCAGTACTAACTTTATCAAGAGTGACTTCTCATCACGAGTGGATAGACCAAGGAAGCTTCCATTGCAGCTTAAAATATTGTTAGAAGATTTTGAGGGACCCTAATGAGGGTTATGGGGCCGATTTAGTGAATCACTTGAAAAAAATTAATGTGACCTGTAGATCAGTACCATGTTTTTTTGGTATTATAGGTCTGAGTAAAAACTTTAATATGCCGGCCATATTGAACTGCATTTTAGAAAAGTGTGGTGGTACTTGCAATTAATCAAACTGTCGTTAAACTGGAGAATCACAGGATATTCCATTTTTTGCTTGAAAATTTTCATGGCAAGTTTTCCATGCCAAAGTTGTCTTCATGCACTTGAATATAGATCTATACTTCTTAGTATCAATGTATGCAGATCTTACTGCTTATCTAATTTGTGTACAGGATCTGGCTATGGTTCCGTCATTCCTGATGCCCCTCATGCAGAATCTCATCAATTAACTAAGACTTTAGCTGGGACCGTCTGTAAATTAGTTGATCAATATCTTGATGCCATGGAGAAGGTAATTCACTTTGTATAAGTTCATTGTGGTCATTTACTTGTTTACATTGCAACTTGCAACCATCACAATGACAAAGTGAATCTGATGTCATTATTCACCCATCTTACTCATTACAGAAAAAAATTTGATGTTTGTATGTGACAGGTTAAACTAAAACAAGGCTTGAAAGTTGCTATGAGCATATCAAGCGAGGGAAATGCATATCTACAAGTGAGTTTGTGATCAGCTTCTTCTCTTTTATTTAACTAAATCATTATTATTTGACCAATTTCTCTTGTTTCATTTATTTAATACAGGACAGCCAATTCTGGAAACTTTACAAAGAAGATCCATCTTCCTGCTCCATTGTGATGAAGACTTCTGTTGGACTTGTTTATCTTCTTGCAACTTTATTACATCCTTTCATGCCTTCTTTTACCATTGAAGTTAGTCATTGTAACACCTGCTATCTTTTCTCTTCCCTTTGGATGATACTATTCTCAACTGTGGTCTAAAGTTGGTTTCACTTTTGGAAATTTGTAAGGATACCTGAACTGTTTTTCGTTATTTAAGGTATTGAAGCAGCTCAATTTATCTTCTGAAACACATCTCTCGTTCTGTGATGAGAAAGGAGACACGGAGAAGTCAAAAAAGCCTTGGGATTTTCTACCTTCTGGTCACAAAATAGGGAAACCTGAGCCACTATTTCAAGAAATGGTATGAGTTGTTTCTATCCTTAATCTTCTGGTGCACTGTAATCATCCTTATCCAATGAGCATGTTTTACTCATCGTAGTGAGTGCGGTATGCGTGCAGAAAGATGAAGATGTTGAACATTATAGGATGAAATTTGCTGGTAGTCAAGCTGACAGAATTGAGAAAGCAGCAACTGAAAAAGCTGCTGAGCAACTGAAGAACAAAAAATTTCAGGTAGGGATTTTTTATTCAGGGTTACTATTGTTTATTTAGCTTTTTACCTGTTTTCGGAAGATAATACTAGGTTCAAGTATCTGTATTTTATTTACAAGATATGGGGCTCTGAGTTATATTGAGTTTTCTCAGACATCTACATGTAGCACTTTTTTCATCATCTAACTTGTCATTTATGTTTGGCCAAAAAAAACTCGTCATTTAATGTATATGTGCCTATTTTTTTACACAACTAAAGGTGGATGCAATGATACATGTCCCTATGGTGTCATCTTATTAAGTACATCGCTACTTGCTCCATCATGAATATCTGTTTTATGTGTCTGTATGCACACTGTATCAATGTTCCCATTGCTGTAAATGCTTCTCGTGTTTTGTTTACTATCCTTGCCAAAGTAGTCGAGTGGTGGTAGTAAACATCATCTGTTTTATCATCTTGACTCATTTTCACCTGTGGCCTCAATAAATAGATCACAAGGTGACCTATTTTATTTTTTTCCCTCTACACAGGATGTGGTTACTAAGTGAAGATACTTGAAATGTACTATGGCTTTTTTTATACTTCCGCAGCTCTGCTCCACCTCTTTCAAAAGTATTTTATCTGAAAAATCCTGCATCATGAAAACTGGTATCTGACAGCCTTTTATGTTTGCTAATGTGCCATGCCTTGTTATACTAAGCGTGCCATTTCATATAGCTGCATTTGGGCAGTCGCACGGACATCCACAACCTGAGAAATGCCGGTTTCTTCATAATTTACTTAAGAAAATAAAGTTACATATTGCTGATGTTTTCTCTTCAAACAGTTTCCTTGTGGAATACTTTGAGCATAGTAGTTTCATCTGATATGAAGATTTTGTTTTTGTGGCATACATGCAATCTGAGACCTTTCCTTTTGGTGCAAAAAGGGAACACGAAGAAAAAAAAGCTAAGCCCGCTGGCGATGCAAAACCTAAGACAACTGAATCAGAGATTTCCATTTCCAGACTTGATATTCGGTCGGTCTCATCAAGACGGTTCAGAAGCATCCTAATGCTGATTCCTTGTATGTGGAAGAGATCGACGTAGGTGAAGAGTCGACTAGGACGGTTGTGAGTGGTCTTGTCAAATATGTTCCAATTGAGGAAATGCAGGTACCTTCCCACATGCCACAAAATTTCTCTGATAAATTTTGCCTGTGTGTTCTTCCATTTGATTCCTGAGTACAATGGAAATAACAATTTTGCAGAATCGAAGAGTCTGTGTTCTTTGTAATCTAAAGCCAGCAACCATGCGGGGTATTAAGTCACATGCAATGGTATTGGCTGCATCAAATGATGACCACACCAAAGTATGCCATTCCACTTCATTTTTATTATCATATAGTCCCATCTATTCTGATAAGTACTTGAAATTCTTTTAATAGAAAAAACCAACATGTTCCTACTTTTTTCTCTGAAATTCTAGGAATTTTAATTTCAGGAACTGAAATTATAGGAATCTTAAATCAAGTAATTGGCCTTAATTATGTCGGGATTAGAGAATTGCATTTTCCAACCTGTATTGAAAAGTTGAGAGTAGAAGTTATCACCTAAACCACCTGAAAACCAATTCCAAAAATAGCTTTGCATTCAATAGAAGTCTTTGTTATTTGTACTCTAGGAATTTTTTTAATTATATTAAAATTTTTTATTCCAGCCAACTACATGAAGCATATATATATATATATATATATATATATATATATATATATAGGGAAGAGATATTGCACCAAACTTATTGCATCAATTGTTGCACCAAACAATCTCTACCATACATTTATTTCTATCATGAGGTTATAAAGCATTCCATAAAGTTGTTGCCACGTCAGCATGCTTTATGACCACATGATTGAAATAAATGTGTGGTTGAGATTGTTTGGTGCAATAATTGATGCAATAAGTTTGGTACAATATCCCTCCCCATATATATATATATATATATATATATATATATAACATTAGAATTGAATCCCATGAATTCACGTGGCAACACAGCTAAACTAACAATAGAAATCCTGATCGAAGGAAAACTGAATTGCAATTAGAAATTTAAACTCCAGAAATTCTGTCATTTTCCTAGAATTCAAATTGATTGCAACCAAGCACGCCATTTGCTATTCATATTCTAGGCTTGTTTCTTTGGTGTACAAGTCAGAAATTGAACAGATGGTTCTCTTATGAAACTTGATAAACAATGAACTTTGTTTAGGATTTTGCTAGAATAGATGACCAGATCTCCTTAATAATTGATGTTAGGGTGAAGGCATACTTTGATTGGATCCTGGAAAATTTCAGGTTGAGTTGGTTGACCCGCCAGCAACTGCTAAGGTGGGGGAGCGAGTTACTTTTCCTGGATGTCCAGGTGAGCCGGATGATTTATTGAACCCAAGGCCAAAATATGGGAAAAGTTGCAAGTCGATCTGCACACAGATACAGAACTAATTGCCCGTTATAAGATATCCCTTTCACGACTTCTTCTGGTATTTGCAAGGTTTCGTCGATTGCCAGCGGAACCATATCATAGCGTATTTTTTCGTCGATTGCCAGCGGAACCATAGCTTAGCGTTTTTTCTTTGTGAGTAGTAACAGCATGATGATTTTGCCCTAACTCTATTATAATGTGATACTCTATTGTCAATTGACAGTGAGTTCTCCTGTTTTCACATCCAAAATATTTTGCCCTAATTCTATTGTAATGTGATACTCAATTGTCAATTGGCAGTGAGTTCTCCTGTTTTCTGTTTGAGAGGATAACAAATATTTTGTTTTCTGTTTTGAGAGGATAACAAATATTTTTTTCCTGAAGTTAAAAATATCAGATTTTTTTTTCTGCACAGAGTTCATTCCATGAGACCAAAAAAACCCGAATTGATATGATACCAGACCTAACCTAACCGACCAATTATAAAACTGAATAAAATTGAACCAAGCCACTTCGGTTCGTCGTTTTGTTGTATCTACCATCTCATGACAGGAAATGTTTTTTTGTTGAATTGGCTACACTTGTTTAGCGATGCAAATAAATAACGAGCATCTAGACAACAAATAGTAATATACACATATAACATAATCTCTCCTTTGTTTCATGATCAAAGTAATGGAACTTAACAATTAGCTATAAATTTATATATGCATACCATCCTTTCTAGCTGCAAGCTCTAAATATTATTCCGAAACTCACAAATACATTATTGAAACTAACACTTGGGAAAAAGGAAAAGAGTAGAAGAAAGGGCCTACCGTAGGACCTCCTCTCTATGTATCCCACACTAAGCCAACCTAAAAAAGAAAATATCCATCTCTCTTTATGTCTATTGTGAAATCCCATCCATAATCTTCATGTTACATTCTTTGAAGCCAACCAAAAAAGGAAGCTTAAAATATCCATAGTAGAGAGGGAGGGACTAAGCTGACGGTTCGGGAGTGTCATGTCCCGTTTGTCGTAGAACAAAAAGTTATCACTGAGTGTTATTATATCGTACAAGTCTAAATTATATTGTACAAGACAAGAATAAACAAGGTCGATAAAACATTTCAGAAACAAAGTTATTGCAGCTGAAAATAAGCCGAAAAGTTGATAGACATAAGATATAGGCTTAATAGCACTTTGATACCCTCAACTATTCGCTTTTTCAAGTTGATACCTCAAATATTTTTTTTTCCAACTTGATACCCTAATTTTTTTGGACAATAATGCCCCCCTCCCTCCTCCAGCCCCCCCCCCCCCCCCTTCGGGCCCCCCCCCCCGCCCCCCCCCCCCCGCCCCCCGCCCCTCTCCCCCCGCCCCGCTCGCACCCTCCCCCCCTCCCCCCCCCCCCCCCTCACCGCCCCGCCTGCACCCTCCCCCTCCGCCCCTCCCCCTCCCTCCCGTCTCGCCTGCACCCTCCCCCTCCCCCCCCTCCCGTCCCGCCTGCACCCTCCCCCTCCGCCCCCCTCGTCCGCCGCACCTACCCCTCCGCCCTCCGGCTACCCGCAACCCCCCCTCCGTCAGCCCCTGTTTTTTCAAATTGGTTTAATTAGTGTAAAGATGTTAATGACAAATTTAGCTTTAAAATGATTTATAATAATTATTAAAAATTTTTCTAGAATTTTTAAATAACTTTTAATTAATTTTTTTAAATCAAAATATCATTTTGTAATTAATTGAATTGTTTTAATATCAATTTGTAATACTTTAATTGTTTTAAACATTTTTTGCAAAAAAAATCGATTTGTCTGTGCAAATTAAAATTTGCACAGAACCATAGCGGGGGTCTTTGTGCAAATTAAATATTTGCAATAGCTAAGGCGGTGGACTTTTATATAATATCCTAATCTTCAGGGGGTTTTCTGCAAAACCCTAAACCCAACTGCTCCCAACGATCGCGCGCTGTCGTCGTCTCCGGCATACACTCGCCGTAACCCTAACCCTAATCCTAATCTAAGGACCTAAATCAACCGTCCTACTCGCCTATAAATGCTCCACAGACCGTAACCTAACCCTACTTCATTTTCGACCACCACGACCACCGTCTCCCCCACTTCTTCTTCGTCGAAACCCTAACTCCGGCCACCCCCCCGCCACCTCCAGCCACAACCGCCTACACCCCCCAACCGCCACCACCGAGTTCGTCGAGGCCAGGCGAGTGCAGCGCCACCCGAGCGCCACGACGACGACGCTTCTAAACGCCGTCAGCACCCTCCACAACCACTAGCTCGACCGGACACGTAGGTAACAGCTCTAAAAACCGTGTCGTGCGTGTCCCAATCTCACCTATGTGATTCGCCTGGATACGACGACTCTAGTGGTAAGGTTGGACACGTGTTTACAGTGTCGTGCATGTCGTACTGGGCGCGACACGCGACATGGGTCAGATTCCATTTGCTCGTGTCCTGAACCATCTGGACACGAGCCGAACTGTTATTTAGGCTAAGGGTTAGCGGGTTTAGATTCGTGCTATCGGGTTTAAACCCATTAACCTAACTTTAAACTAAAACTAACCCGAACCTATTTCCTAACATATGATTCGGGCTGACCCCTTGGCCAGCCCGACCGCGCCTAAAACCGACCCCTTTGCCTGACCCGAGTTCGAGCCCCCACTTCTTTCTTTTTGGTTTTGTTTTGGTTTTAGTTAATTATTATATTTATATATGTATTATATATATGTATATATGTATATGTATTTATTATGTATGTATATATTATATATACACTGCTACATATATGTATACAGTATTTGTATATATATATATTTTTATATTTAGTATTCTTTATATATATAATATATATATAATATATATATATATATATAATATATATATATATATATTTATTATTATATATATCCATTATAATATATATATATATATATATATATATATATATATATATATATATATATATATATATATATATAATGGATATATATACATATAATATATATATTAATATATATATATATATATATATATAACGAAGAAAAAAGAAGAAAAAAAAGAAGAATAATATAAATATATAATATATATATATATATATATATAAATAATATATATATATATATTGTTGTTGATATTTATATATGTATTTCAAATTCTACTTTGTACAAAATATTATTGTGCATAAATTCACAAGTCATTTATTATTAAATTGTGACTTGTATATTTTAGCACTTTAAAAATATATTTATGTATATAAATTACTGCTTTTTATTGATTATGACCAATTGATGTCTAAGCCTAGCATGAGTTTTTGGGTCCATTGTGTCTAATACATTCAGAGTCTGTACAAATCATATTGGACTTGATTCATGACTCTGGGTCCTGTATCTGGAATTCGGTTCAATTTTCAATACATGGACAAATAGTAAATAAATAATTAATTAATTTCCAGAAACTGTTGTTTGCTGTTTTTAAATTTTAATGTATATTTTAAGTGCTGTAAAAATCTGGGAAAAATTGTATTTAAATATTATGTTAATTTAGCTAATTTATTATAATTTTTCCAGCATTTAATAAGTAATTTTGGTATTTTATAAAAATAGGAAAAAGAACTCATTTTCAGTATATATATGTTTACTGATTTTAATAAATATTTATGAGGGTTTATAAATTTCAAAAAAATTAGTATACATTTCTATAATTAACAAGGATCATTTTAGTACTTTATGTTATATAAATTGAGCTTTTTGTCTATCTCAAAAATTGTAGGCACAGTGTACAGTTTGATTTATTATTGAATAATTACGACTTTCAATGTTTTGTGTTGTTTTGAGTTATAGACATATTGGACCTCACCCCGCACTAGTGTAAAGGCCTTAGAAAGTTAGTTAGGGTATTGTGTCAACCCACACTGGTCTCCTATGCTAAAGTCATTATTTGGCTATGTGTCCAGTCAGAAAGTCGTGTTGCACCACTAGTATTTTAGTGTTTAACTTAGTGTAAACTAAGTTTATGTATTTATTTCTACAGTGACGAGTTACCAGGCATCTATAGCATTTTTATCGCTGCTTTGCTTTGCTAAAGGCAAGTACTTCTACAAACTTTACATACTGTTACATCAATGAACTGCGAATCCAACCATGTTAAATGCTGATCCTTAGGGTAGCAAGTTAAATCTTCACATGTGTATTTACTTTCAGTCACTACCATGCTTAGAACAGTCTTTATATATCTCTTACATGATTAGAATCTGGGTTATGGGAAAAGTTAGTAGAGTACGTGATCATGCCCCTTTCTCCGTACGTACGTACCGAGCAAGGTTGACATTTTAGTATACCTTGTCGTAGGCGCACCAGCTGTATTTGTACGTATGTACATCTATCGCTTGTTTCTTGTACGGAAGTACATTTTATATACTTGTGCCATAGTACATTTTACACCTATTGACGATCACGTACCTGCTACAGTTTTAAACATTACATATACATCTGTCGATATGACATATGTGTCCTTGCCATGATAGATTATGAGATGCCATGATTCCAGTTTATTCCTCTTATGTTCATTTCATGTTTCGTATATTAGTTTGCTTGAAATAGTACTTGCTCCCGTCCTGACAGGATAACGTTGTAGGTATACTTACTGAGGAGGAGTTGCTCTGTGATTCATATTATGAAGTTACTGCCGAGGACCAGCTTTGTCTTACGAGGATGTACCTGCGGGGAAACTCGTCTAGTTGTCTATTTACATTTTGGACTTTTGAGAGTAGTCATGTATTAGATTATGTATTTTGTGACTGGACCTGTATCCAGCTTTACATTTCAGGACTTGTACTTGGACTTACTATTATACGAGATGACTTTTGTTTTGGAACATTCTGACTCTTCATTACATATAGAACTGTTACCACATTTTAGTCTTACCTTGTTATCTTTAGAACATCTTACTACGCTTTATCTCAAGCGTAGGCTGGACATGACTCGGCCCGCCCAACAATTTGGGTAGCGGATCGTGACATGTTTTTATTGGTGGCCCACGCAGGTCCTGACTAAATTGTTTGGTTACGTCATTGTACCAAGCTTGCCTGCAATTAGGAACTTAAGGTAATTAGACAACATTAGGAATGACGCTTAGAACACCTAGAGGAATACTAGGATTGCAACATAGGAAACGCATCACATATTCGTTGTTACAAAATTGGATTTTTTTGTTAATTATGATTGTTTACTTTAAATAGTCCTTATAAGTCCTTTTTATTTTAATTAGATGGTGCTCACCGCTCATCCCAGTATGTCACACCTGAGAATGGCACACTCCTATCCAGTCGGTTGACCAGTTGACCGATGCACCTCCACCTCCACCTACCATATTCGCCCACTCGACAAATCCACCAACCCAGATGCCTCCACCACCTTCCATCACAGTCCCAGCAGGACCCGATACTTCCACCACCACCCATCACTATACCTACCCAGGCTTCCGTCACACTTGACGGGATCCAACTGCTCACTCGATCCAGGGGTTCCTAACGACCCATTAGGAGTAGACCACCCTACTCCGCCAGAGCATGGAGCGTTCTGAGGAACGTACCGTAGTCCCACCACCTGTAGAGCTACGACAGAGAGCGGGGACAATCAAGGACTTCATGGGTCTGAACCCTAAGTTCTTAGGGACTGAGGGCATAGTAGTAGCAGATGACTGGCTAGACTCGGTAGAGAGGAAGCTCCTTGGAGCTAGGTTGCCAAATGACCTCCAGGTCGAGGCAGCAGGATTTCTGCTGATAGACTTGGCAGAATTTGGTTCCGGAATGAGCCGCTATTCACGAGAGGGAAGGCCACTTGGGATCAGTTCAAGACCCAGTTCAAGAAGAAATTCTTCTCGACCACCGCTAGGGTAGCCATGGGGCTACGATTCCAGAACATCCAGCAGGGGAACCGTTCTGTTGACGAGTATGCGGCAGAGTTTAGTCGCCTGAGCCATTTTGCTCCCAGTCTAGTTGCAGACCCTGAGGAGATAACGCGTAGGTTTTGCCATGGTCTAGTTCCAGACATTGGCATTCTTATAGTGACAAACGGTACGACTGACTACTACCAGAGCCTAGAGTTGGATCGAAGCATAGAGGAGCGTCTTCAGTCTTACAAGAGGCCGGCTTCTGTACATCTCGAGAGACCGTCCAAGCGTCAGGCTTTCCAGCCGAGAGCACCGATGCCGCACCAACAGGCATACCGTCCTCCCCCCCCCATCACCCAACCCCGCCAGTTAGAGCCCCGGGACCCCGACAGCAGCAGAAGGGAGCTATGTGTTCTTTCTGTGGAAGACCAGGACATGATTACTCCGTCTGCAGAAAGAGGTTGAAGAAGTGCTTAGTTTGTGGGTCTGCTATCCATCAGCTTCGGGATTGTCCAGTAGCCAGGGTATCTAGAGGGCCGCTCCCGACTCAGCAGTAGAGGTTTGGGCAACATCTGCAGCAGCAGAAGGGACCCCAGGGGAAGGATTATAGTCTGGCTCTTGAGCCGAAGCTGTAGCAGGTTTCGGAGCCAGATTATTTGGCTGGCGTCATCACATGTCATGTTTATTTGCATACTTTTCTAGCTCTATGTTTGTTTGATTCCGGTACATCTCATAGCTTTCTGTTGAGTTTTGCATAAACACCACTTAGTAGCTACACCTACCGAAGAGATGAGTAGAGTAATGACGGGAGGCGGACCAGTGCCCATTAGACCTATCTATAGATGCTCTATTACTATAGTCGGGAGAGAGTTTAGGGGACGATTCTTTGTGATGCCACTTCCGGGTATAATATCATATTGGGGATGGACTGGCTTAGCTATGCCCATGCAGCTATAGACTGTCATGAGGGTAGTATTCTGTTCAGTCCCCAGGCACGATACCATTCAGTGTCAGGAGGACAGGGCCGGAGATCAGCCTAGAGCCGAACTGTTGTACGACAGTTGGGGAGATAGCACCGCCATACCCTATCATTAGGGAGTTTATGAATAATTCCCAGAGGATCTTCTAGGACTTCCGTCTGACAGAGATGTGGAGTTCACTATAAATTTAGTACCGGGTTCATCACCAGTATCCCAGGCTTGCTATAGAGTGAACCCCAAGGAGGCCGTAGAGATGAAGGAGTAGATTGATGACCTGTTGAAAAAGGGTTTCATTCGATCTAGTGCTTCTCCATGGGAAGCGCCAGTGCTCTTTGTGCCTAAGAAGGATGGTACAGTTCGGTTGTGCATTGACTACCGGGCGTTGAATACCATCACCATTAAGAACAAATATCCTCTGCCCAGGATAGATGATTTGTTCGACCAGTTGAGTGGGGCGAAAGTATTTTCTATGATAGATTTGAGATCCGGTTACCACCAGGTGAAAGTCAGGGCAGCAGACATCCAGAAGACGGCGTTCAACACGAAGTATGGGCAGTACGAGTTTCTGGTGATGCCATTTGGTCTCACAAATGCGCCGACTGTCTTTATGAATTTGATGAATAAGACATTTCACCAGTATCTGGATAAGTTCGTCGTAGTATTCATCGACGACATCCTGATACACTCGAAGATGCCGGAGGAGCACGCAGAGCACTTGCGGATAGTTTTGGTGATTCTGAGACATGAGAGTTTATATGCCAAATTATCGAAGTGCGAGTTCTTTTTAGACCGAGTGGAGTTTCTCAGTCATGTAGTTACTGGAGAGGGGATCTCGGTAGATCCCAGGAAGATTGCTGCCGTTGAGACATGGAAGGCTCCGACGTCAGTTTCAGAGATCAGGAGCTTTCTGGGTTTAGCCGGCTATTATAGAAAGTTCGTCCAAGACTTTGCTAGGAGAGCTGAACCCATGACAAACTGACGCGGAAGGATGCAGAGTACATCTGGTCAGAGGACTGCCAGACAGCATTTGAGGAGCTGAAGGGAGGCTGACGACTGCTACAGTTCTGACATTACGTTCAGGATCTGGAGGTTTCACCATATACAGCGATGCTTCGGGAAAGGGGCTAGGATGTGTCCTACAGTAGCATGGGAAAGTGATTGCTTATGCATCTAGGCAATTACGGACTCATGAGCGGAACTATCCTACCCATGACCTAGAGTTAGCTGTGGTGATCTTTGCACTCAAGTTATGGAAACATTACTTATACGGAGAGCGTGTGGAAATCTTTACTGACCACAAGAGCTTGAAGTATGTTCATGCAGAAGGAGTTGAACATGAGGCAAAGACGATGGTTGGAGTTGATGAAGGACTTCGACATCGATTTACAGTATCACCCGGGAAGGCAATGTGGTGGCGGATGCGCTGAGCAGGCATCCGATGGCATGGTATCTGATGAAAGATCGACATTTACAGAAAGATCTGGAGAAGCTCGGTATCGAGATAGTTTGGCCAGGATCAGTGATACAGATGATGGCGCTTGACATTCAGTCAGGTTTGATGGAGCAGATCAGGGAGGCACAGTCTACAGATGGGAGCCTTCGCAGACTTCGAGCCCAGGCTTTAATTGGATTGCTGGATGACTTTCATAGCAGAGGATGGATCCTTGAGGCATGGCAGCCGATTGTGCGTGCCAAAGGAAGAGCTGATAGAGACAGTCTTACAGGAGGCACGCCGATCTCGATATTCTATTCACCCTGGTGCCAACAAGATGTACCGTGACTTGCGGGAACATCTTTGGTGGCACGGGATGAAGAGAGATGTATCACGTTTCATTTCGAGATGCCTAGTTTGCCAGCAGGTCAAGGCGGAGCGCCAGAGGCCAGCTGGTCTATTGCAGCCGTTATCTATTCCCGAGTGGAAGTGGAAATACATTACGATGGACTTCGTCTCAGGGCTTCCTCGTTCCCAAGGAGGGAAGGATGCCATTTGGGCATCGTGGACAGGCTGACGAAGTGTGCGCACTTCATACCCTTCAAGGTGGGGCTTTCCACCGAAAAGTTGGCAGAGCTATACATGCAGCAGATAGTTCGCTTGCACGAAGTACTAGTGAGCATCGTGTCGGACTGAGACAGCAGATTCACGTCCCACTACTGGAGGAGCTTGCAGGAGGAGTTGGGCAGTCGGCTCAAGTTCAGTACGGCGTACCACCCGTAGACAGATGGGCAGTCCGAGAGGACGATACAGACGCTAGAGGACATGCTGAGGACTTGTGTGCTGGACTTTGGCGGATCATGGGAGAGCCATCTGTACTTGGTAGAGTTCTCATACA
Organism: Iris pallida; assembly: GCA_029216955.1. Classification (NCBI taxonomy): domain Eukaryota; kingdom Viridiplantae; phylum Streptophyta; class Magnoliopsida; order Asparagales; family Iridaceae; genus Iris; species Iris pallida. The sequence goes on from JANAVB010020797.1 coordinate 5,000,000, forward strand.
ACAACAACTACCAAGCCAGTATCGGTATGTCTCCTTTCGAGGCACTATATGGACGACGATGTCGTACACCGCTCTTTTGGGATGATGTTGGGGACAGAGTTATGCTTGGGCCAGAGATGATCACGGATGCAGCAGAGAAGGTTGGGATGATCAGAGACAGGCTCAGAGTAGCTCAGGACAGGCAGAAACACTGGGCCGATGCTAGTCGCAGACCGATGGAGTTCGCTGACAGAGATATGGTGCTAGTAAAGATATCACCTACTAGAGGGACGATCCGGTTCGGACGAGGAGGCAAGTTGAGCCCCAGATACATCGGGCCGTTCGAGATACTTGGCAGGATCGGAGAGGTAGCTTAGAGGGTTGCACTTCCACCCAATCTAGCAGGAGTTCACGATGTCTTTCATGTATCTCAGCTGAGGAGATATGTTCCGGACCCCAGCCATATGCTAGATCATCAGAGTTGGAGATCGGACCGAGCCTTGCAGTTACTGAGCAGCCAGTGGAGATATTGGACAGGAGGGAGAAGAGGCTGAGGAACAAAGTCATACCCTTAGTGCGAGTAGCTTGGAGCCGTCACTCTCTGGATGAATCTACTTGGGAGAGGGAGTCGGACATGAGGGAGAGATATCCTTACTTGTTCGACCCAACAGCTGCGAGGGAATCACCCGTTCCCGCTTGATACCCTAGAGGTTAGTTTTGATCGTAGACTTAGTCATTTGTTGCATTGTTTGTTATGTTAGAATGATTGTAGAGTTTTCTATCCTTGTGAATTTCGAGGACGAAATTTTTCAAGGAGGGAAGACTTGTCATCCCCTGTTTTTCAAATTTGGTTTAATTAGTGTAAATTAGATGTTAATGACCTATTTAGCTTTAAAATGATTATAATAATTATTAGGAATTTTTCTAGAATTTTAAATGACTTTTAATCAATTTTTAAATAAAATTATATTATTTGTAATTAATTAAATTGTTTTAATATCAATTTGTAATATTTTAATTGTTTTAAACACTCTTTGCAAAAAACCGATTTGTCTGTACAAATTAAAATTTGCACAGAACCATAGCGGGGATCTTTGTGCAAATTAAATAGTTGCAATAGCTAAGGCGGTGGGATTTTATGAATATCCCAATCTTCAGGGGGTTTTCTGCAAAACCCTAAACCCAACTGCCCCCGACAACCGTGCGCTGTCGTCGTCTCCGGCCACTCGCCGTAACCCTAACCCTAATCCTAATCTAAGGACCTAAATCGACCGCCCTACTCGCCTATAAATGCTCCACAGACCGTAACCCTAACTCTACTTCATTTCCGACCACCACGACCACCGTCTCCCCCACTTCTTCTTCGTCGAAACCCTAACTCGGCCACCCCCCAGCGCCACCTCTACAGCCGCCTACACACCACCCCAACCGCCACCACCGAGTTCGAGGCCAGGCGAGTGCAGCGCCACCCGAGCGCCACGACGACGACGCCTCTAGCCGCCGTCACACCCTCTACAACCACTAGCTCGACCAGACACGTAGGTAACAGCTCTAAAAACCATGTCGTGCATGTCCCAATCTCACCTATGTGATTCGCCTGGACACGACGACTCTAGTGGTAAGGTTGGACACGTGTTTACAGTGTCGTGCGTGTCGTGCTGGGCGCGGACACGTGACACTGGGTCAGATTCTATTTGCTCGTGTCCTGAACAGTCTGGACACGAGCCGAACTGTTATTTAGGCTAAGGGTTAACGGGTTTAGATTCGTGCTATCGGGTTTAAACCCATTAAAAACTAACCCGAACCTATTTCCTAACACATGATTCGGGCTGACCCCCTGGCCAGCCCGACGCGCCTAAAACCCGACCCCTTTGCCTGACCCGAGTTCGAGTCCTCCTTCTTTCTTTTTGGTTTTGTTTGGTTTTAGTTATTATTATATATTTTTATGTTTATATGTATATATGTATATATGTATTTATATATATATGTATATATGTTATGTATATGTATTATGTATGTATATATATATTATACACACCTACATATATGTACAGTATTTGTATATATATACATATTTATATTTAGTATTTCTTATATATATATGTATATTATATATGTAATATATAAATATCTATATTTTTATAAATATCTATATATTGTATGTATATATATAAAATTGTTGTTGTATATTATATAGTATTTCAAATTCTACTTTGTACAGAATATTATTGTGCATAAATTCACAAGTCATTTTTATTATTTAAATTGTGACTTGTATATTTTAGTACTTTAAAAATATATTTATGTATATAAATTACTGCTTTTTATTGATTATGACCAATTGATGTCCAAGCCTAGCATGGGTTTTTGGGTCCAATTGTGTCTAATACATTCAGAGTCTGTACAAGTCATATTGGACTTGATTCATGACTCTGGGTCCTGTATCTGGACTTCGGTTCAATTTCGAATAAATGGACAAAATAGTAATAATTTTAATTAATTTTTAGAAACTATTGCTTGCTGTTTTTGAATTTTTATGTATATTTTAATTGCTGTAAAAATCTGGGAAAAATTGTATTTAAATACTATGTTAATTTAGCTAATTTATTATAATTTTTCCAGCATTTAATAAGTACTTTTGGTATTTTATAAAAATAGTAAAACAGAACTCATTTTCAGTATATATGTTTACTGATTTTTAATAAATATTATGAGGATTTATAAATTTCAAAAAAATTAGTATAAATTTCTATAATTAACAAGGATCATTTTAGTACTTTATTTTATGTAAAATTGAGCTTTTTGTCTATCTCAAAAATTGTTGGAACACAGTGTACAGTTTGATTTATTTATTGAATAATTACGACTTTCAATATTTGTGTTGTTTTGAGTTTTAGACATATTGGACCTCACCCCACACTAGTGTAAAGGCCCTAGAAAGTTAGTTAGGATATTGTGTCACCCCACACTGGTCTCCTATGCTAAAGTTATCATTTGGCTAGGTGTCCAGTCAGAAAGTCGTGTTGCACCACTAGTGTTTTAGTGTTTAACTTAGTGCAAAAACTAAGTTTATGTATTTATTTCTACAGTGACGAGTTACCAGGCATCTATAGCATTTTTATCTGCTTTGCTTTGCTAAAGGCAAGTATTTCTACAAACTTTATATACTGTTACATCAATGAACTGTGAATCCAACTATGTTAAATGCTGATTCTTGGGGTAGCAAGTTAAATCTTCACATGTTGTATTACTTTCAGTCACTACCATGCTTAGAACAGTCTTTATATATCTCTCACATGATTAGAATCTGAGTTATGGGAAAACTGTTAGTAGAGTATATGATCATGCCCCTTTCTCCCGTACGTATCCGAGCAAGGTTGACATTTTATGTATACCTTGTCGTAGGCGCACCAGCTGTATTTATACGTATGTACATCTATCGCTTGTTTACTTGTACGGAAGTACATTTTATAAAATTGTGCCACAATATATTTTACACCTATTGACGATCAGTACCTACTACAGTTTTCATTACATATACATCTGTCTATATGACATATGTGTCCTTGCCATGATAGATTATGAGATGCCATGATTCCAGTTTATTCCTCTTATGTTCATTTCATGTTTCGTATATTAGTTTGCTAGAAACAGTACTTGCTCCCGTCCTGACAGGATAACGTTGTAGGTATACTTACTAAGGAGGAGTTGCTCTGTGATTCATATTATGAAGTTACTGCCGAGGACCAGGCTTTGTCTTACGAGGATGTACCGCGGGAAAACTCGTCTAGTTGTCTATTTACATTTTGGACTTTTAGAGTAGTCATGTATTAGACTATGTATTTGTGACTGGACCTGTATCCAGCTTTACATTTCAGGACTTGTACTTGGACTTACTATTATATGAGATGACTTTGTTTGGAACATTCTGACTCTTCATTACATATAGAACTGTTAGCTCATTTTAGTCTTACCTTGTTATCTTTAGAACAGCTTACTACGCTTATCTCAAGCGTAGGCTGGACATGACTCGGCCCGGCCCAACAATTGGGTAGCGGATCGTGACAACTCCCGCTCCCTCCCCTCCCTCTCCCGCTGCCCTCCTTTCCCGACTCCACCATCGCTGGAGAGGAGAGGGGGGTCGCCGCCGCGGGAGTGGGGGGGAAGGTGGTCGCCGGAGAGGGAAGGGAGGGAGGTGGTCGCCGGAGTGGCGGAGGGGGGGGAGGGAAGAAGGGGAGAGGGTAGGGATAAAGGCATTTTGGAAATTTTTAAAAATTTAGGTATCAAGTTGAAAAATAATAATAGTTGAGGTATTAAGTTGAGTAAAAAAGTTTATGGTATCAACTTGAAAAAGCAGAATAGTTGAGGGTATCAAAGTGCAATTTAGCCTAAGATATATAAAAAATGATTAACTTTATTGATAATTATGGAGGGGGTCAACACATTGGGAGAATGCATGCACCGGTGACCGGTCTTAACCCGACTCACCTAAACCAACATGGTAATCATGTGAGGACAAGTAAAATTATTATGTGGTCTTTATACTTTCTCTAGGACCAATTAACAATTCATAAACATGTATAACTTTGAATATAAATGTCTAACTTTGAATATAAATGTCATTTGACACGGTGAATGTTACCCAATGCTACCATTTTTCCCTGCAAGACAATTAACATTCAATATGTGTTATAAGTGTGTTTTGTATCAGTTGTTAGTATTCATAAAATAAACTGTCATTTGTCCCTACAATAAGTGTTAAGCTTGCAAAACAGTTATCATCAACATACATCCTGGTATTGTGGCACGTCCTTCCAGTCCGGATAGCTATCCCCACTGAAGGTTCCCTAATAGGCTAATACCTCTACGTGAAGCATGTTCCACATAATTTTTTCCTAGGTCGAATCGGTCCCGGTATCCGGATCCCGTTCGAAAAAGCCAAAGCCAAATCTTGTGCACAAGTTATCCATAAACATGCAAACACGTGAACAATTTAACTATAATACATGCATGATATAGAAACTGAAATAAAGCAATGGAAAACTCTACATGTACAACAATTCATTCTTGTGATAAATCTCAATTTTCATTCAACATTATTCTAATTAACGATCCATTGGTCCCAAATTATTCTGACTATTTCATTGTACCATACCATATTCGTATCGTTCATACCATTCCCCAATCGAGAAGTTACCACAGTTGTCTACTTAACAATTCCAAAACTTTTTTCATAATTCTATATCTTTACCACAACATTCCATATTCTAATAATAAGTTAACAACAATAAGATTACTCTATTTTTCTTCTCTATTATTTTATTTAGCATTAACAATCTTATGGAACATAGAAACAAAGACTAAGAAGAGTTCTCTTTTATTAAGTGTGAGGGTAAGGGAGAGAATGATCAAAACTATCCACCATTTGACTAATTGACTTCATTCAAATCATAAAGACTCTGAATGATTCCTCTGCATAAATCGAAGTCCAACCATAGTCCTTTGAGCCAACAAGTCAGCACAATATACCGCATGAAGCGGGATGTTGCATGGACTCTAGAGATTTCGGTCTCAGAAATTTAAAAGAACAATGAGACTTGGGAGAGGGAAGAGGGAGGGACTCAATGGAGGTTTTAGAGACTCGGAGAGAGAAGAGAGAGAGAGAGAGAGAGAGAGAGAGAAGAAGGGAGGGACTCAATGGAGTTCTTGTCACGACCCGTACCCTAGAGTAAGGGCACAAGACGTGGGTACGTCCAGCCTATGCCGCAGTGTCGGCGGTAGAACGCGTCCTAGTCACAACATCTAACAGTTCAAGGTAATAAACAGTTATACTCCCGAATGGGGTGACATAACAGAATATATCTCAATCACATCTAAGGTAGAACATGAAAGGAAAGATAGATAAATATCCAGAAATGAAAACAGAGTTACAACCCAGAGTTCTAAGTGTCTAAATAAGTACATATCCAAATAACATCTCAGAAACTCAATACAGAATCCAGAAAGATAAAGACATCCTAATCTAGGAAAGTATCATCAACTGCTAGTAGGTCCAAGTCACTAGTGATGTCTAATGCTGCACCAAGAGGGTAGACACCAGATCCTCATCATTCACTGTAAAATTTTGACAGGTCCAGTCAGGACGGGAGCGAGCACATATCTCTCAACAGTTCATAACAGGTTGGAGTATAAATCATGTAATAGAGTAAAATACAGGAAGTGCTGAAAGGAAGTACGAGTAAACATGAGATATTTGTAACTGAAAGTAAATACATGATAAGTAGAGACTGTAAGTGCTAAGTGATTTAGAGGAGAATATGGTTATGTAAAGCTTAGGGGCACATGAATACAACTGAGGCACATTTATACAGCTATTGGGATAATGATCACATAACCAATTCTACTCACCCCGCCCCAATCAATACACAATGATCCATTCAAGTTACGTTATAAGCACATGAATACAGCTAAAGATACGTACTCATGTAATGAGTAGTACATGAGGCTATGAAAGCACATGAGAACATGTAAAAAACATAAACTATAAGTACAAGGGGTACCTGATGCACATGATAAAGTACATGAACATGAAATACCCGATGCACCCGTAGAGGGATAACATCTCAGAAAAGGATCCATATAGTACTAATCCGTGAAAATACATGTCAGCATCATGTAAAGTAATCTAGAGCAAGAATATCCAGATAAGTATGAAAAGATCAGAGAATGTACTCGCCTGCTAACTGAATGTCCAAGACGAAGGTACTGTCCGAGGAGTGTGTCTGGCTCCTATTAGAACAGCAAGTCACAACAAGTCCAGAATAGTAATAAGATGCACTACGATACATTCTACATGAATCTAGGTCAATCTAGACCAAATCAACTCTTGGTCAACTCTGGTCAACCCTAGAAGTCAAACTAGGTCAACCCAGTCAAACCTAAGTCAAACTAGTCTAACTAGTCTATTCTAAGTCTAACTAGACTAAACAGTCTAATCTAGACTCTACACTGACACACGACACTCACATAGGCCATAGGCTAAGAGACTGGCCATAGGCTAACCATGTCTAAACCAACCTATAACACATCTACACAAGGCTATACCTATATCTAAAATAATACACATATTACATATAGGCTACCCTTAATATCACACATATACATATATATCTAATATATATAATAGAATACACTCATATATATATAGGATACCTACATCTATATCTTAATACATATATATATATATCTATATATCTATATTAATCATAATAATATTATATATATATATATATATAGATATATATATAATATATATATATATAATGTATATAATATATATATATGTATATAAAAAAAAAAAAAAAATATATTAGATATATATATATGATATATATATATATATATATGTAATATATATATATATATATATAGATATATATATATATAATATATATATTTAAAATATATATATATATACACATATGTATGGAGAAAGGGGCACATGAATATGTCCAAGTGTAAGTGTGTGTGTGTATCATAAGATAGGGAGGAAACATGTGTGTGAGATGTTATGAGAGAATACATAGGTGTGTGAATAGTGACTTGAGAGTATGTGAGAGAGTGAACTCAAGTGTGTTAGTGATCCATAGACATGTGAGTGTGAGAGGTGAGTGATACATGGTGTATCAAGAGAGGGTGTGTGTGTGAGTGAAAATTCAGTGAGTAAACAATGTTAATCTGGAACCTAAAACATGACATAAAAGGCAAAACAGTGAGACATTGGAGTGTATAACATGTATGTGTGTGTGTAGGATAAACAGTGAACTGTTAGGCACAGTGAAGAAACTCAGAAATCTCAGTTTAACCCCATTCAATACCCAGTCCAGTCCACACTTGCATCTCATATTTTAATATATATGAATCACCCAGTTCATCAAACTCAGATTTAATATATGGAAGACCATTAAAACAGTCCAAAATACCAAAAATCTCAGTTTTTAGTCCCCTACTTCTATTCTCAGATTTTGAACCCAATCCATAACAAATCAACCCCAAAATCATCACAGCTAGCAAACATATAGGTCCAATTAGGGTTTAAAACCACTCTAATTAACATGTACAATGGTAAAATGACTACCAAATTTTGGGTTTAAATTTGGAACAAAACAGAAAATAGAGACTGATTATTAAGGTATCAGTAATTTAGGGGAAATGGAGAATTGATCAACAAATTCGAGCAAAAATGCAAAAACAGTGGTTGGTAAAGTATAAACATATTGTGCACGTGTCCTACAATATATTGGTGTCCACCCAAGTGGACACAATGTGTCCAATCGAAATAAAATACGAAACAGTGCTAAACGAACAATTATAGTGCACGTGTTCACAGTGTCCGTGCACACGACACGACACAACACAGACCACATAGTCGTGTCCAAGTGTCGACCAAGTGTAGGGCTAGGACACCCTACCACGTGTCCACGATACGCGTGCGTACGATACGACACGCATATCAGTGCACTAAATTGACAGCCGCCAGCACAGTGCATTCCTCGTGCGCGCGTCGTGCTGTGTCCGACACGACACGAGAGTGGCAGAGACTCAACACATGTGATGACAGACATTGCCCCTCACTGTGTGTTGAATCCCACGTGTCGACGTGTCGTATCCAGTGTGCTGTGTCCCCCGAAATGCAGGGTATGCACATGCCTGTGCACGCGCGCGCGCGACAGCGTGTTCACGTGTCCCAGACTCGACACGACACAAAACTACACCCAGACACGAGAAAACATAAGCGATACATAACCTAATTTCCTATTCATTTACATTCCTAAAAATTATACGAAATGCCCTTGGGGCATTTCATCAAACACTGCTAACAGGGGCTGATACGTGTCCAAATAGGACACGAAATGGGCACGAATTCTAGGGTTTCCTATTCCTACAGTTAGGTTAGGCCTAGGGCTCCCTAGATATGCAATAAAATCAGAATTCTATGGTATGGAATGGAAGTTACCTATATGTATCAAAATCCTCAAAAAGCTCCACAAAGAGTGTCCTTCTTGATAGCCACTCCTCCAATTTGCTCCCAAGCTGAGATACTTGATACCAACAGTAAGAGGAATAAAATTAGAACCCATTGCAATTGGTTTGGGGGAAAAAGGAGTTGAAATAGATTTTCTATGATTATGGAAGATGAAGACTTACCTCTTTCTAAAACTTGACAAAATTCCTAATGGAGGCTAGCCCTAACTTTGAGGAGTATTAAATAGAGGGGGGGGGGGATCAATGTGACCATCCATGGGCTGATTAGGTTAGGGTTTGGCTACATGGTGTGGGCCTATGGGCTTTAAGGCTTAAGTCATTATTGACTTATGAAGTCACAAGCCATTCTAGCCTAATCAATTCCTAATCTCTCGAATAAGTTCTAATGAGTTAAACATCACTAATTGAGGTCAAACTAAGGTTACTTAACCTAACCAAGTAGTCATGACCTAGGTTAGCCTCTAGTTAGTCTCCTAGTCACACTAGTCAAAGTCAACTATAGCACCAAAACAAAAATACTAAAAATCACTGAAAATTCTAATAAATATAATTAATACTAACTATCACTAACCATGGTTAGCTAAGACTAGCTATGACTAATCTAGGTTAGGTCCAAACCAAGTTGGCTAATCATAAAACATGACAATCAATTAAATAATATTAAAATCACACCAATCTTAATAATACATTAAATTCCAAATAATATATTAAATTCAAAATGACAAAATACCCTCGAACTGGAAATGATAAATGAAACACCCTAATCACATGGCTAGGCTCTAGGTTAAGCTGTCTCTAATGTTACACTATCAAAACACAAAATCATAAGTCATGATTTAAAGTTTTAAAAATGATTTAAAAATTACCAAAAATCGTATCATGATTTAAATATCATTCTTAAAGATTAAAATCACAAAATTTCAAAATTACCCTCATTTGGAAACTGGGTATTACAGTTCTAGAGATTCGGAGGGGAGAGGGAGAGGGAGAGGGAGAGAGAGATAGAGAGAGAAAGAGAGAGAGGACTCAACGTCGTTTCTGGAGATGTAGAGAAATTCGAGAGAGTGGCGTAAAAATGGAGGAGGAGAGTGTGTTTATGATTAGATGTTTTTTTATATAGATAGGGAAGGGAAAAATTAATTAAATATTATTATTTGATTTTTGGTTTGGGTCGAAAACTGAATCCCAAGCTCGCACTTCAAATCAAAAATTCAACTTATCCTTTGTTGAAAAGCGAACCTTGATTCGAAATCTTCAAAACGAAGAATTGTTAATTCGTTCGGGGTCGGGTCGATTTTGGTTTCAAATCCGAGATTTGCTCACCTCTACTATTGGTGATGTCAGGTGGAGCCCTTAGCCCAGGTTTTGTCTCCAATTATCTCAAGGTGTGGATCCTAAGAGGAGTATTGTGCAACCAAGATTTGAGCGAGATTCTAGGAGGACCCACCTTGAGGTTGTGTTTGGTAGGAAGGATAGAAAAGTAGAAGAAAGGAAAATCAAAAGATTTATTTTCCATCCATATGGAAAGGAAAGACTATTTCTTTCTTTTATGTTTGGATAGGAAGAAAAATGGAAGTAATATATTTTCTTTGTTTGGTATGGAAAAAAAGTGGAAGGAAGAAAATAAAAATATAGACTTTACTAATTATATCATCAACTAACAATATTTTTACCGTTTGACTTTATTGAACTACTTTAAAATAATATTTTCTATAGGGTATAATTGTAAATTAAGATAGGTATGCACTTTTTCTTCCACTTTTTCTCCCACTTTTGGGATGATTGATTTTCTTAGGTTATGAAGGAAAACCAATCCCTCCACTTTTTCTTCCATCCACTTTTTCTTCTCATACCAACAAGAAAAATGTTTCTTTTCTCCCACTTTTTTCTCATATATTTCTTTCCTCCTACTTTTTCCTCCTACCAAACACTCGAGAGTTTTTATTCTGGTATTGTTTGTCGCATTTTTTAACACGTACAATGTATTTTCACTGTGGATTCTTCGTTCATGTAGGGGTGAGGATTCGGTTTATTCGGTTCCAACCGAACCGAATAACCGAAAATCGAATTCGATCGAAACAGAATAAGCAAAACCGAAACCGAACCGAATTGGTCAATAACCGAACCGAACCGAATTAAATCGGTTCGGTTTTTCGGTTTATTTGATTTTTGGGTTTATTTGTATTTTTTGTTTATATATATTTATATATATATATATAATATTATATATATATTAATATTATATATATATAGGGAGCGGATCAAAAATCCCCCTTATAAAACCCCCTAAAAATCCCCCTCACTCTAATTCGTATATTAATATAATGTTAATATAATGTAATATTAATATTAATGTTAATATAATTTTAATGTTAATATTATATTTTTATTTTTTTTAATATTAATATTATGTTAATGTTAATATTATGTTAATGTTAATGTTAATATTAATTTAATGTTTAAGTTTAATGTTAATTTTAGTATTTATGTTAATATTAACATTAATATTAACATTAACATTAATATTAACAATAAATATGGATTAGAGTGAGGAGGATTTTTAGAGTGTTATCTAAGGGGGGCTTTTGATCCGCTTCCATATATTATATATATATATATATATATATATATTAGATATAGTAAACTAAAATTTCTTATTCGGTTTTCTGTTTTGGACTGAAACCGAAATCCAAAACCGAAACCGAAACCGAATAAATTTTTTAGTATTTTTAAAACCGAAACCAAACCGATTTTTTTAAAACCGAACCGAATCTCTTATACGGTTCGGTTCGGTTTCGATTTTCGGTTCAAAACCGAATAATGCTCACCCCTAGGTTCATGTAACCGAGAACATTTACGGGAGACTCGTCTGGGTTGATTGCGCACCAATTGGCTGTCCGATTTGAGCTTTTTCAGACTCGGTGCTGCGCCTGCACAGTTCAATAAGTACGTCTCTTTAGGACCATTCTTCTTTGGTGGATTTTAACCACGCAATGTACCGATGATACTTTTTGCATGAGCTGTCATTGACTCATTGGGGCATTGACCATCCTCCGGGAATCCATTCGAGCCAGAGAGTGTTAGAGCATCTCCAACCCTATTGTGACTTTGGAAAAAAGTTGTTGCCACATAGGATGAAATTTTTTATTCAAAAGTTCTTCTCCAATGCAATTGTCAATTCAATTGTAAGCTTATGTGGCAAAATTAAAGACATTGTGAAGTGATGTCTTGTTCTAGACAATGCACTTGACAATGTCTCTCTTCCATGTCATTAATTATGAATACAAAATACTAGAAAAAAGAAAGAAGATGAGTAGTTGTCTTAAAACTTGTCACGACCCGCACCCGTTTTTTCGGATACGAGACGTGTCCAAGCCAGCCTTCACCGCAGAGTCGGCGGTAGAACGCTGTCACGGCCAATAAGCTCAAAATCACAAAATATCTTATGCTCATTCACATTTCTAAATTTTTTACAACAGTTACATCATTTAAAATTAAAAAATACAAGAATTACAATTTATGAAATATTACAACTGCTATCTATTCTAGGTCGACTACAACATACCCAAGTCTTCCAGTGCTAAGAGTGATCGGCTAAACCTGAAAAAATGATGGTTCCAGTCAGGAATGGAACAAGTACACAAACCGACGGCAATGCAAAACACAATAGAATAACAAGACATGAAAATAGCATATGGAATATGAAAGCTAGTAAGAAAACTGATGACATAGCACGATAGAGAAGTAAACAAGAAAAAACTAATAAAAGACATCTATCTAGGTGGTGTGAAATATCTGTTCGATATGTGAACGGCTAGGGATAATTCGGCATCTAAAGTGCGTGTGCAGATGCTATTGTTCAACGAATAGACATCTTGGGATATTCTGGGTAGTCCACATGTCCACTAAGATATTTCCCTCCCGACAACTCCGTGTGACGAGCGTGTCAACAAGCAGCAAGATTATGTATAGACATGAAATAAAAAGACTACTATGAATCGAAAAGCAATCAGAAAGTGCACTTGCCTGAGGTCCTTAGCTTGAGAAACCAATAACACTATATCACTCAATGACCACAATCAATCAACACATGCAGAAGTCTCCAATGCTGAAATAAACTACCAACATTCTCAGAATAGTCAATTTAGCTAGGATTGCCTGTCCTTAAGTCCAATTCTGGACACAGAGGCAAAACGGTAATTTTGGGCAAAAACATATCCGTCGTTGGACCCGTTTTGCACCGAAAAGTGTGCCAGAGTCAACGGTCTAAAGTCGTCAAACTACAGTCTACATCCAGTTTTTCGATACGACCCAACCGTATGTCCAAAGTTGGATTCCGGTGGGCCATGCACAAAA